>VMDO01010561.1:0-71213 GCA_007922755.1 Pedetes capensis | reverse complement strand
AAAAAAAAAATGCAAAGACAGTGAATGCTAAGTACTCTCACCACAAAAATGATAACTACATGTGTAATGCACTTGTTATGTTAATTTGTTGTTGTTGTTAGGTGTCATTGAGTTGGTAACAACCCTATGTACAACAGGTGAGACACTATTGTCAGTGCTTCTCTGCTATTCATAGGGTTTTCAATGGCACATTGATTATTGGGAGGCATCCACACCTTGGGAGAAGCCTACCATATCTGGTGTTCCAAAGTGGTTAGCCATCCAAGTACTAACCAGGCCTGACCCTGCTTAGCTTCCGAGATCTGACAGGATCGGAAGCCACAGGGCTATGGCTGCAGGTTATTTGTTAATTAGGTAGACCTAACCATTCCATGGGGCTGGGATTTAGCTCAGTTGGTAAAGCACCACTCTACAGTCTCTGAGGTCCCAAGTTCAATTCCCAGCACTGCAAAAACGGGAGCAGGATGTGGCAATCAACTCCCTAGGCAATCCTGAAACAGTCAGCCATTGAAAACCCTATGAAGGTCCCTATAGGTCAGATATGACTCAAGGGTACCTAACAACCACCACCACCATTCCATCCCCCACGTCTGTCAGCTTGTATTGTGGGCACTTGCTTATTGCTATGATGATGGCTACCCATCGTGGACAGGTTTCATCTGAGCTTCCAGACAAAGACAGACCAAGGAGAAGGACCCAGCAGCCCACTCTCAAAACAGTTTTCCATTAAAAACCTTGTGAATACCAGAGAAACACTGTCAGATACAGTGCCTAAAATAAGTAGGAAGGCATTCAGGGAAGAGTTGCCTCCTCAAAGTAGAGTGGACCTTAATGACAGGAATGGAATAAAGCCCCTAGGACCTCCTCTTGCTGATGTGGCATAACTCAAAATGAAAAGAAGCATAGTGGTTGCAACAATGGCTTAAGCATAAAAAGATTATGTGCATGGTACAGTGTTGAGCAGTGTTTCGTTCTGTTGTACATAGGGTCTCCATGAGTCAGATCCCACTCAATGCCACCTGACAACAACCATTCCACAATGTTCATATACTTAAAACATCATGTTGTACATGATGAATACAATTTTATCTGTGAATTCAAAAGGGGATGGGTATTAAATTAGACCCAAACCTGCCTCTAAAAGTAGGAAATGCTAACCTAACTTAATAGGTGAATTGCATCACAATAGTATATACTTGTAAGATCGAGTGGTGGGCCAGCCACTGTGGCACACACCTGTAATCCCAGTGACTGTGGATTCTGAAGTAGGAGGATCTCAGGTTCCAGGCCAGAGGCAACTTGTGCAATGTAGCAAGACCTTGTTGCAAAATGAAAAATAAAAAAAATGCTGGGGGTGCAGCTCAGTGAGAGAGAGCTTGCCTGGCACGCACAAGGTCCTAGGCTAAATCCCACAAGACTAGGGGGAGGGAAGCCTCAGCCAATTCTACTAGCTAGGCTTTTAAACAATCACAGTTACAAACTGCTCACACATGCCTGAATTAGGCAAACGCCCTGAATTGTAATCAATAAGCCTATTTCTACATACCACTTCCTTTTTGTTTAAGTGGAAGTTGAAACCAGGACCTCATGAGTGCTAGGTAAGCTTGCTTGCGTATTTATTTATTATTTATTTATAGACAAGGTTTCACTAAATTGCCCAGGCTGCCCCTGGCCTCGGAATTGCAATCCTCCTGCTTCAGCCTCCATTATAGGTTTGTGCCATTGCACCGTTCCCTTTTCTGTGTAAAACTATTATTTGCTCACCTTGCAACCTCTACTGAGTCAGGGTGATGTTTCTTTGCTCAAACTGCTAAATTTAACTTGTCTATGTTAAATGGGATTTAGCTCAGTTGGTAGAGCGCTGCGCTGCAGTCTCTGAGGTCCTGAGTTCAATTCCCAGCACCGCAAAAATGGGAGAAGGACCTGGCAATCCACTCCCAAGGCAATCCCGAAACAGTCAGCCATTGAAAACCCTATCAGGGTCGCTATGAGTCGGATACCGACTCGATGGCACCTAACAACAACAACAACGTTAAATTTACTGGGATTTGGCTCAGTTGGTAGAGCCCCGCTCTGTAGCCTCTGGGGTCCCAGGTTCGCCTCCCAGCCCAGCAAAAATGGGAGAAGGACGTGGCAATCCACTCCCAAGGCAATCCCGAAACAATCAGCCATTGAAAACCCTATGAAGGTTGCTATGAGTTAATCACGACTCGATGGCACCTAACAGCAACAACAACAAAGCATTTTCCATTCGACACACCCACTCCAAGCCACGCCCACTCGCACTCAGGGGGCCTCGGGCGTCAGCGAGCTGGGGCGCACCCAAAGGCTGCACCGGAACCGTTATTCTGTCCACGGCGTCCCGGGGTTAACCCCACAAGGCCGACCAGACAGGAGTCACGAAGTCGAATCAGATGATTACTTTAAGGGCCCCGCCAGAGAGCGAGTTTCCCCGCCTCCAGGAGTGGCCCGCGTCCCTCTGTGGGTGGGAGCCCGAATCCCCTGCGGGCAGGAGCGGGGGCGGAGCTCGCGCCCCACGCCACGCGGCTCAGCCAATGGGAGCGCGCGCTGCGGAGCTCGGCAGTCCGCGCCGGGGGTGCTGAAGACCCGGCGCGCGGGCGGCGGGCTGTGGGCGCGCTTGCGCTAGCAGACTGTTCCCCGGGCTCGCCGGGCCGGTGTGCGCTGGCCCGCCACCCCGAGCGCGCGCTTGACGGGGCCCGGCCGGGCTGCGGCTCAGCGTCGCCAAGCCGGCGATGGCTCCAGACCCGGTGGCCGCCAGGACCTCGGCGCAGGGCCCGATCCCACGCTACTTCACTTGGGAGGAGGTGGCGCAGCGCTCCGGGCGCGAGAAGGAGCGGTGGCTCGTGATCGACCGGAAGGTGTACAACATCAGCGAGTTCGTTCGCCGGCACCCCGGGGGCTCCCGAGTCATCAGCCACTACGCCGGGCAGGATGCTACGGTGAGAGCCACCAGGCGGGGACGCGGGAGGGACGGGATCGCGCGACCGCAGCCGGAGGCTGAGTGCGCGGGAGGCGGGAAGTTCGGCACCCTGGGCGGAATACCTACTAATTAGGAGAAGAGCAGCAGGCGTCGCGTCGTCGGGTGTCCTGCGGACGTGGGGTGCAAGAGCAGGGAAGACGCTCTGGAAACTGAAGTCTGGGCGTTGAGGATGGAGGCCGGCAACATGCGCACACAAAGGGCTGGCTGCACCTCCGTGCATTTCCTGTGCAGCTCCAGCCCTGGGTCTCCAAGGCGTGGGCTGGACCCAGAGCTGGACTAGGAGGGAGGAGAGCGAGAATCCAGCGCGCCAGGGCGGCGGGGCTACCGAGGGAGGAGGAGGAGGGGTCAGTGGCCGGAGAAGGGCAGGGAGCGGGAAGCGTAGCCGCATCTGACCTGCTCTGCTGGGCCCCACTCGCGAGCAGGGGAGGCGAGGGAACGGACGAGGGGCCACTCTCGAGGACAGGGCTGAAACGGAGGGCCCCCTGCCTCGGGGACCCCCGCACCGTATGAAGAGGGGAGGGCAGGGCCAGTCAGAGGTCCCTCAGGGGCTGTTGCACAGAGCGGTATGCTGAACCGTGGGGACCCCTGCAAGGATTCCCCCCAACAGATCTCCAGTCCTGCGGGGGAGGTCACTTAGCTGCCCGCCAGGGGGGCCTCCCACTGTTCAGGGCAGAGGACAGCTGTTTCCAGTCCAGGGAATTAGACCCCTTGCAAGGTCTTGCCCTTTCTCCCCTGGGCCTCGCTGCAGTGTCAGCACCCACCGGACCCTCCTCCTGCTGCTTCTCTTTCTGGGCTCCTCACCCTCAGAGCCTCCCTGGGCGGGAACATGAGGATGGAGTTCGGGATTACCCCCTTGAGACCCTAAAGATGGGGTGTGTTTTTCAACCATATTACCCCCTCTGTGGCCAGGACCGCCATCTCTTGAATCCCTCATGTTCTGTCTTCCTGTTCCAGCGGCCTTATCCCCTAACCCAATCCCAGAACGCACCTTGGATTACCAAGGTTTCATTTAAATTGCCCCTGCACTTAGAGGGGCTGGGATTTGGCTCAGTGGGTAGAGCGCTGCGCTGCAATCTCTGAGGTCTGGAGTTCAATTCCCAGCACCGCAAAAATGGGAGAAGGGCCTGGCAATCCACTCCCAAGGCAATCCGGAAACAGTCAGCCATTGAAAACCCTATGAGGGTCACTATGAGTCGATACCGACTCCACGGCACCTAACAACAACAACTGCACTTAGATGCTGCGTGGTAAGGACCCGCCCCTCCCTCTCACGCAGCCAGCTTCAGGGGGCCAAGCCAGAGCCTGTGCAGGTCACCCAGACAGTCCAGAGCCCAGACAGCGATGCAGCCCAAGGCCAACACGTGTGCAGACAGAGCAGTCCCCCACTGCCTGGGTCCCCACGGGCAGTGTGATTCGGGGACCTAGGACTCAATGGCTGGGACTGCAGTTGGTCTGCATATGTGGTGCCACCCTCTGTCGGTGCTGCTCAGGACCCTTCCTCACAAGCACTTTCTCCTGTAGGGCGTGGGGTCCTCCCAAGAAGGAACACGGGTCCTGTCTGGGAGGGTGCAACCTTGCAAAACCAAAATTAGTCACCTTGGGGCAGAGGGTGGCCAGAGTGCTGGGGGAAATAGGGACCCCTTCCCAGAACAGCAGAGGAGTGCAGACGTTGCCCAGCTCAGACACAGGGAGTCCTCACAGCGTTGATGGTGAAGCTGGCTGAGAAAGGAAGGGACTTGGACATAGTCTCCCAGGAGAAGTCATGTCGCCCCACCCATGCCCCCTGGCTGTTTCTCACCTAAGCCAAATTCCTGGGCAAACAGCAAAGCTGTCTGCAGCCATTGGGCCAGGCCCAGGATGTTTTTTGTTCCCATGGGAACCCAAACCCTGGGAGACGTTGAGCTGTGGGCAGCAGGAGAGGCCGGGCAGCCCCAAAGACCGCTGGTCAGGAGGTGGGCGCTGTTTCAACTGGGGTGTAGCCTTCTTGCCAGCAGGAGGATGATCTTCGGGGTGACCTGCCCCCTGCCCAGGAACCCAGGGGACAGGACTGGCTCCCTCACCTTTCTGTCTTCTCCCCGCACTTGCAGGATCCCTTTGTGGCCTTCCACATCAACAAGGGCCTCGTGAGGAAGTACATGAACTCTCTCCTGATTGGAGAGCTGTCTCCGGAGCAGCCCAACCTGGAGCCCACCAAAAATGTGAGACCCTGCTTGCTGTTTGGACACGTGCTTGTTGACAGGGAAGAGGCAGAATCCTAGATAAGATCACAGGTGACAGTCGTGACAGTCTTGAGGTCCCTACCTTTCTTGCATAGTTATGGGGTCCAGGGCTCAGCGGAGCCAACTTTGGAAATTGTGCTTCTCCCAAGGTGGCCACCACCTATACTACCATCATCATCAATCCAAGTCCTACTTATTGAGCACTTACTATGTGCCAAGCATAAACTTGTAATTCTCACGCACTTACACATGAGAAAACTGAGGCTCAAAGAGGTTAAGCAACATGGCCAGGGATGATAGAGTAAATGGCAAAGCAGGGACCCTAATTACGTCTGCTTAACTGTTGGGCACCATCCCATCCACACCAGTCCCTCCTGTCATCCTTCCTCATTGTCTAGGTATCTTTGCCTAAGACCATGGACTTCCTGCAGCTACCTCAGTGTGAAGTCCTTGAGCCTGAGAAGGCTCTTGTCTCCAGCAGGGTTGGGGTGCAGCCAGGAAGGACTAACAGCCCCACTCTTCCTCAGAAAGAGCTGACTAATGAGTTCCGGGAGCTGAGGGCCACAGTGGAGCGGATGGGGCTCATGAAGACCAACCACGTCTTCTTCCTACTGTACCTGATACACATCCTGCTGCTGGACATCGGTGCCTGGCTCACTCTGTGGGTCTTTGGGACATCCTTTGTGCCGTTCCTCCTCTGTGCAGTGCTGCTTAGTGCGGCTCAGGTGAGAGCCTGCGGCGGGTCAAGTGCTCAGCCATTCTCCGCATCCCCAGGCTGAGCTTTGTACGCTTCAGCAAGCCGAGCGTGCTGCTTGCAGATCTTGAAAATACTGAGGGGAGCTGGTGCAGAAGGAGAACGCATTTCCCTTGTTGGTAGCTTTTATCTGCGCGTCGGCCACACGTGCATCTTCATGCCTCGCACAGCCTCTCCTGCTGCTCTTCCCAGGGTTCTGTCCTTGCTTTGGAATTTGTTCTCTGAACCTTCAGGATCAGGTTCCACCATAGCCCAATTGTGCCAGGATGCTTAGTTCCCTCCCCATCACCGATATTGTTCAACATGTTAATCACAGTTGCGCCCCAGTTCTTAGCCCTCAGAACCCACTGGCAAGGCTGCTTCTCACCTCTGAGTTCCTTTTGTAACCTGAATGTCAGTCCATCTTAAGTCACGGCACGTCAGAGATGGGGAAACCAAAGGCCGAAGAAAGGATTGTCATTTGCCTCAGCTCACAAGTGAGTCAGTGGCTGAGCCAGCCTTAGGACCAAGATTTCCTGACTCTTGATGTGCTTTGCCCACCGCAGCAATCACAGGCCTGGGTAGATAGAGCAAGAGAGGCTGAAGGGGCCAGCGAGGGGGACTCTGGGAGGGTGGGCCGCTCTCATCGCTAACCTTTCTCTCCTAGGCCCAGGCTGGCTGGCTGCAGCATGACTTTGGGCACCTGTCTGTCTTCAGCACCTCCACGTGGAACCACGCGCTACATCATTTTGTGATTGGCCACCTGAAGGTCAGTGGGAGGGGGAGAGGCTCCAGTCAGTAAAGGGCTGCTTGGAGAGGAGGGGTGAGTCTAGGTTTTCCTGCTCATATCCGTGACTTGCCTGCAGCCGTACCACTGTGGCATCCAGTCCTGTCAGATCTCAGAAGCTAAGCAGGGTCGGGCCTGGTTAGTACTTTGATGGGAGACCGCGTGGGAACACCAGGTGCTGTAGGCTTGGGAGAAGGACCTGGCAACCCACCCCCCAAAACCAATCAGCCACTGAAAACCCTATGAATAGCAAAGAAGCACGACAATACTGTTTCGCCTGTTGTATGAAGGGTTGCTTTGAGTCGGACGCCAAATCCATGGTACCTAACAACAACAATCCTTGACTTTTTGTAGGGGGCCCCTGCCAGTTGGTGGAACCACATGCACTTCCAGCACCATGCCAAGCCCAACTGCTTCCGCAAAGACCCAGACATCAACATGCATCCCTTCTTCTTTGCCTTGGGGAAGGTCCTTTCTGTGGAGGTGAGCTGAGGTATCGGCGTAAAGGGCTTGGGGAGTGGTAAGCAGCCAGCGTGGAGCACTTTGTAGGAGCTGCGCACAGTGTGCCTGGGCCAGGATCCTTGCCTTTTGGAAGTTCTGGAAGGCAACAGGCAGTATACCAGGGCTGCCCAGGACAGATCACCCATCCTTCCTAGTGAGTATAGTCTATAAATAGTTACTGCCTAAAAATACCACCTGCTGTAAAGGACCCAGGGGTGACAGGAGATAGCTGGGCAAGCCCCTGCTTATCTGTGCGGGTGACTCATGGTAGTTCCCTGGGGTTCTGAGACCCTGGCCCCAGCACCCCCCCACACACACGAGGGGTTTCTGTCTCTTACAACAGATCTCCTGCTGTGTCACAGGCTCCCCCTTGCAGGGCTGCACTGTCTTACTCATCTCTGATGCTCACTGCCTAGGACATTCACTCACTGAGTACAGTTAGCTGTCCATATCCTTGGATTCTGCATCTGTGGATTTAAGCAAACACAGACCAAAATATTCAGGAAAAGAGATCGGATCATTGGTCATTTCCTAAGTAACATATTAAACAAGTATTTACGGGCCAGGCATGGTGGCGCACGCCTGTGATCCCAGCGGCTCGGGAGGCAGAGGCGGGAGGATCGCAAGTTCGAGACCAGAGGCAGTCTGCATAATTTAGCGAGACCCTGTCTCAAAAAGTAAAAACAATGGGCTGAGGTGCAGCTCAGTGGTCCAGCACTTGCAGAGCATGCAGGCACGAGGCCCTGGGTTCAACCCCAAGTACCAAAAAAAAAAAAACCAAGTATTTACATAGCATTCATATCATATTAGGTATTATTATAAGTAGTCTAGAGAGGTTGGCCTGCAGCCATATCACTTTGGCATCCAATCCCGTCAGATCTCGGAAGCTAAGCAGAGTCAGGCCTGGTTAGTACTTAGATGGGAGACCTCTTGGGAACACCAGGTGCTGTAGGCTTGGGAGAAGGACCAGGCAACTCACTCCCAAAAAATAATCCGCCATTGAAAACCCTATGAATAGCAGAGGAGCACTGATAATAGTGTTTCGCCTGTTGTACGCAGGGTCTCTATGAGTCATACCAACTCGATGGCACCTAACAACAACAACAGAGAAAGGATTGGAGGAATATCTTAGTGGCAGAGCACTTGCCTGGCATGCCTGAAATCTTGGGTTCTATACCCACCAGCACCAGAAAAAAAAAAAAAAAATCTCACCAGCCTCATTGGGAAGATGTGTGCTGGTTATTTCCGGATACTGTGTCATTTTCTATAAGGGATTTGAGCATCTGTAGGGGACCCTAGAACCAATCCTCTATAGGAACCAAAGGACAACGGTACTACTTCTCACCCTCCGGAGCCCAGGCTGATCAGCATTGGGTCTGAGTTGTGATCTGAGGTTGTGAAATCACAACGCAGCTGCTGAGGGAAGTGTCCACACTGGCAGAGTTACTGGGGCGGGGGGGGGGGGGGGGGGGGGGGGGGGGGGGGGGGGGGGGGGGGGGGGGGGGGGGGGGGGGGGCGGTGGAGATCTGCTGAGTTCTCTGTGAGCTTAAGCAAGAGAAGGTTCTGAATGGCCTGCAGAGTTCCTTGAAAAGTTAATTTAAAACCCCTTGTCCCTAGGCTCCCTGCTGGAACAGTGCTCTGCCAGTCCCTTCCCCCAGCTTAATGATATTTCAGCTCGCCAGGAATGGAGCTGTTGTTGAACACATTTCAGTTGCAGGCACGAGTTCAAGGTTGC
Source organism: Pedetes capensis (assembly GCA_007922755.1). Classification (NCBI taxonomy): domain Eukaryota; kingdom Metazoa; phylum Chordata; class Mammalia; order Rodentia; family Pedetidae; genus Pedetes; species Pedetes capensis. The sequence continues at coordinate 62,237 of VMDO01010561.1, read as the reverse complement.
CTAACTTTCCTTTCTCCTCAGGCCCCGAGGCTTTGGTGGCACTGGTTGTGCTGGCACACGGTGCTCAGAGCCGGTGGCTTATGTCCCACCTGTCCCTAATGTTCTTTCCCCACCTCCAGGCATCAACTTCTTCAGTTTGTTACACGGTCCACTGTGTTAGGGCCAGCGGTGCACAGGGAGTGGACCAGCTCCGGCCCCTCCCCTGGCCCAGAGGCTGCTTTGAGGGCAGTGTGGGCTACTTACTAAGAATAGCGCTGGGCTCTTAGGATTTCTATCATCAGTACAGAGGGCTAGAAGGGTGAAGAGGGCGCGTGGGAGGAACTCTCTCATCCTCCTGCCTTTATTGCTTCTTGGTACTAGGTTTTTAGAAAACTCCTGTCTGCACAATCAGAAATAGAGAATGATTAGGGAGCCAAAGTAGTCTTTCATTCTTTTTTTCCCTCCAGGCTGCCTGTTAGTGAATGCCTGGGCAGTAGGCTGCTTGGGGCTTGGTTCAGTCTTTCTGGGGACAGCTTCATTGGGCAGTGGCGCCCTGGCTAACCCAGTGGCCTCTGCCTGCTACCCTGCAACTCTCCTGGAGGACAAGGAGGTACAGGGGTCCCTTTGTCCTTAACAGAACCCTCTGACCTCTAAGCATCTAAACACAATGGGGAAAAATTATTGGAATCAAAATGGCATTTGATGGCAGTGCCCACCCCAACCCCCTACCAGCTAAAATAGGGAGCGCCTCTATTAGGTTTCCCTGATTAGTGGTGATCGGGATGGGCTGACCCTCACCCCTACACCCAGTTCATCAGTTTACGTAACTGCCTCCAAAATATATCCCAGCTCCATCAAATTCCCCAGCTCCACACTACCCCCCCCCCCGTGTATTAGTCCACTTTTTCATACCTCAGGCAGGGACTTTGTCAAAAAAAGAGGTTGATTTAGCTCACAGTTTTGGAGGCTGAGTCTAAGATGGAGGAGCCCCTTCTGTTTGGCCTCTGGTCAATGCCTTGTGGCAGATGCCATGATAATTGCAGGAGGGCACAACACTGGTGAGACAGGAAGCCAGGCTAGTCCTGCTCTTTTCATAACAACCCACTAGTGAGAGGAACTAACTAGGGTCCTACAAGAATTAGTCTCCTGAGGGTGATGGACATTGAGCAAGGGAGATAGGAGAAGAATCCATGTTTTTGAATTATGGTGCTGGAGACCGTTGTTGAATATACCATGGACTGCCAAAAGAACAACAGATCTGTCCTAGATGAAGTGCAACCAGAGTGCTCCTTGGAAGCAAGGATGGCTAGACTGTGTCTTACGTATCTTGGACATGTAGTCAGGAGGGACCAACCCTAGAGAAGGACATCATATTTGGGAGCATGGCAGGTCAACAAAGAAAGGAAAACCCTCCACTAGGTGGATGGACACAGTGTCTGCAACAATGGGCTTAAACATAAATAAGATCATGTGCCTGACATGGAATCGAGGAGTGTTTTGTTCCGCTGTACATAGGGTTGCTATGAGTCAGGCCCAACTCGATGGCACCTAGCAACCACCTGAGGGTGATGCCCTGTGATCTGATTACCTCCCACTTAATGCTCCATGTCTCTGTATTCCACTATGTCCCACCATCACCACACTGGGACCAAGGGAACCCTTGGAGGACAAACCACAGCAAACCACAGCACCCAGGCTGGTTCATCTCGGGTCTGGATTAGCTTCAGTCCCACCATTGGTTCCCTCACACTACAATCTGCCTCCCACCACCTCTGGCTGGTGTGACCCTTTTAAAGCACAAGGCAGATCATGCCACACTGCTGAGGTCCTGCCTGTTCTGGCCCTTCCTAGTTTTCTAGCCTAGACTTGAACGTCCCAAGAACCAATGTTCTGACTGTTGCTTCTGCATTAAATGTTCTTCCCCTGCATTTTTACACTGCTGGCCCTTCTCATCAGTCTGGTTTCAGTTCAGTGTCAGGGCCTAAGGGAGGCCAGATCTAGCTGTCTTTACCACATCGCTGCCTTTCTGTTCTGTTTTTCTGTTTGTAATCTATAAATTATTTTGAGCTTTGTTTACAGTTTTATTACCAGCCTCTCTCCCCAGGTTATGAGCTCCACAGAGGCAGGAACTTTGTGCTGTTGGCCTCTGTACCCTTGGCACCTAGAACAGTGACTGGCGGAGTAGGCACTCCAATGTTTGTTAAATGAATCCATGAATGTAGAGAGAGTGTGTCATGCAGCTGAAGTGCCTTTTACAGAATAAGCTTTCAGTAGATGACCTGTGGACCTACTGGGTGGACCTGAGAGGCTGAGCTGTGTTGTGCTCTGGGTTGAGGATCCTGCTATGCCCTGGAGTTGTCTGGTCACTACAATTAATTGGGGCAAGAAATGCAGGAGCCGTGGAACGGGGCAGCAGAGCAGACACATGAGCCCAGGCAAGGGGCTCTGGGCTGGCTGACTGGCCTTGCAGCCCCTGCCTGGATCTGCAACAGCTCAGCTTACAAAATAACCACCACCCACAGGGGAAACCTTTGCCAGAACCTTCACATTGCCAAGTTGTTCTTGGTAACGCTTCTATATATATTTGCCAAACTTTGCTTAGCTTTCAAGGGATTTTTATAAAGCTCAAGCTGAAGTCCAGGACCAAAAGATTTTGATGGAGAGGATCAAGGGCTGGACCTAGAAGGAATTCTTACCTAGAGAGGGACAAAAAGGGTTCCTGTGGAGATTCTGATGTCCAGAGCGTACCAGGTGGGAAGCAGGAGGGCAAGGCCGTGGGACCTGGAGACCTCGCGTCCGAGCCTTGGGCCGAGCATCAGGAGTGCTGAAGACCTGCAGACCCGCCGTAGCACACGCGCCTCCCCTGGGCCACATCATGGTCCACTCGACCGCAGCCCAGGGCCTCTCGCTCCAGGTGCCAGGGGTAACGCCGGCCTGCCAGAGCCTTACAATAGCATCAATAAGCTGAGGGTCCCTGCAGTCGGCCTCTGAGCAAAGAAAGGCCAAGGTCATAGGGCGGGGACCAGGGGACCGCCCTGGGATGGCTGACTTGCGTTGGCTTTTCTCCACAGCTTGGGAAACAGAAGAAGAAGTACATGCCGTACAACCACCAGCACAAGTACTTCTTCCTGAGTGAGTGTCTCCGGCCTCGGGAGGGAGGCTGGAGGATGGGAGGAGGAAGGGGCTCTCCGGGCGAGTGGGGTATTCAGTGTAAGGAATGAGGCTGGAGGAAGTGTCCCCAGGCCCTTGCTCTCCTCCTGGGAGCCGCTGGCCTTTCCCACTGAGCAGAGTTGACAGGCTGCTGTTTGATGAGGCATTTGTGTTGGGGGCAAGCTGCTTCCTCCAGTCCCTCTGAGCTTCCACAAGGAAACTGCGTGGCTGGTAGGGACCTCCTGACTAAGCTTGAAATCTTGCCTTAAATGCCAGACAGAGGAGCGCCACCACGCACGCCTATAATCCCAGCGGCTCTGGAGGCGGAGGCAGGAGGATCACAAGTTCGAGACCAGAGGCAGTCCGCGTAATTTAGCGAGACCCTGTCTCAAAAAGTAAAAAAATGGGCTGAGGGTGCAGCTCAGTGGTCCAGCACTTGCAGAGCATGGAAGTGCGAGGCCCTGGGTTCAATCCCCAGTACGGCAAAAAAAAAAAGAATTCAAATGTCAGACAGAGATCAGGTCAGTCAAGGTGACCGGGGAGGTCCAGTTCAAATAACTGGGGTTAGTGGGACCAAGTAGTGTTCTTTCTGGGGCCTGCTTTAAAAGGCTGCTCCATACTGCCCCACATTCAAGCTTTACAACTCCTTTAAAATCTCAGGTTTTTAAAGGACAGAAAGGAAAGAATGTACTTGAAAGAATTTATCCTCACTGTTTATTACCAACTGTCCCTGCTACAGAAAGCTGGGTGGGGCCAAAGGGTGGAGCAGAGACCTCCACAAGAAAGAATTTTAGATTCCAGGCTACATCAAGATAGATGAGCTGCGGGTGGGTGAGCGTTGTAGTGCGGGGGGGGGGGTTAGAGGTAGCGTCCAGTTGCCGCTCCGCCCCCAACACACGTGCATGTTTTCTTGCCTCTGCCCCCTGCCCTGCATGGTGGCAGCTAACTGCAGGGCCAGAGCTGCGACCAAGGCCATACCAGGGAGTACTAGCAGTGCCCTTTGAAAGGCCTGGGAGTAGAGCATGTTCCGTACCTGGGGCTTGAGTTTCTTCCACTGCCCTATTCCGCCCCTCGCCCTCCGCATCCTCTTGGAGAGTTTGCCTTCCCCAGGCCTGCGTTTGTGCCCAGCCTCAGTGCCTCTGGCTAAGGAGCCCTTAGGCAGAAGAGGGGTGACAGGAGGGGATGGACGGGAGGCAGAGGTGCCGGGGGCCATCTCTCCACGGCGGCCCTTTTGAGACCCTCAACACTGCTCACGTCTCTTGTCTCCTTCTCCTCCTCAGTTGGGCCCCCAGCCTTGCTGCCTCTCTACTTCCAGTGGTATATTTTCTATTTTGTTATCCAGCGGAAGAAATGGGTGGTGAGTACCCGCAGCCCACAGGTCCTGTTCCCTGTTCTCCAGTGTCCTGCATGGGGGGTGGGGCTCTGCAGGGCCAACGGAGGCTGACTCCAGGCCTGGGTTAGCTCACGATCATCGGACCAGGTGTAGATGCTCCTTCTCCTCGCACAGGACAAATTTGGGCTCAGCAGCCACCCTGACTCCCAGCACCTAGTTTCATGCAGCCAGTCTCTGGGCAGAATGCCAGGGCCTGGGGCTGAATGGGGAAGAGGAGTAAGAAGTAGTGTCTGAAACGGTCTCTGCTCTCAGGGAACTTGTTTTTTATTTTTAATTTTTATTAATTTTGTGGTACTGAGGTGTTGAACCCAGAATCTTGCGTTTACTTCGTCAGTGCTCTACCTCAGAGCTGCACCCTGAGCTCGTTTTTTACTTTTTATCTTGATAAGTTATGTAGGTGGCCCCTGGCCTCAAACTTGCGATCCTCCTGCCTCCACCTCCCGAGTCACGGGGATTACTGGTGTGCTCCACCACCTCCCACTCTCAGGGGACTTTTGAGCACAATGGGATCAGAAAAGTGGCGCAGGCAAAAGAGGTTCAGGGATTGCAAAAGGGGCCTGGCTGGGTCTGCTCTGAAGTCCCTTTTCCAGTTGGCCTCAGAGAAGTCAGGACCTTGACAGGCAGAGGTGGCCCAGGGAGGACGTACTCCAGGCAGGGAAGCTGGGAGGTGAGGGTGAGTTTGGCTGCCAGGCATAGCGTGGAGGGCTCAGGTGGTGGGGGAAGAATGTGGTGCTTGGTTCACTGTGCAGAAAAGAACTGGAGCTTTGTTCAGGACAGTGGCGTGAACAGAGCCATGGTCCTGGAACATTCATATGGCAGCATTTAGACAGGCTGGGACGCAGCTGGAGGCAGGGACACTGGACTCCTGTGAAGGGGACAGGCAAGGGGCTGGGACACCACTAGGAGCAAAAGAAAGGAGCAGTGGCACTAGATGTTGTAGGACAGGGCCACTGAGTGGAGAAGCTAAGAATGACCAAGTACCCCAGCCTGGGCCACAATGGGCGGTGGCAGCAGACAAGCTGGGGGGAGGGAGGAGGAGAAGAGCTGCCTGCCTCAGCTCCACTCTGCCGTTTCACTGTAGGACCTGGCCTGGATGGTCACCTTCTACGTCCGTGTCTTCTTCACGTACATGCCGCTGCTGGGGCTGAAGGCCTTCCTGGGCCTTTTCTTCATTGTCAGGTAGTGTCCGATGGGGTGAAGGGGCTGGCAGAGGAAAGCTCGGTGCTGGGGCTGGGGGCCATGCCGGGGTCGCAGGGAGGAAGGCTATTCCAGGAGTTGGCTCGACCCTGGGCTCTGCTTGTACCGTCTGGGTTTGTGCGCCATGTCCAACAGGTTCCTGGAGAGCAACTGGTTTGTGTGGGTGACACAGATGAACCACATCCCCATGCACATTGATCACGACCGGAACGTGGACTGGGTCTCCACCCAGGTAAGGCGATCACTCGGAAGGCCCAGGCATAACACAACTAACGAACAGGGTTGGTGGGGGACAGAAATAGCAACCCCAAAAAAGTCCTCCCAACAGAATTGCCCCTATAGACTGAGGCTTCTCTCTTGCCACTGTGTGAAGGGAGTGAGCAGACACAGCCCCACCCACCCTCCCTAGCCTGCCTGACCTGCAGAAGGCTGAGCCGGCCTTTCACTCTGACACCCAGACACACACTGTCCCCCTCCCTTCTCCTCCAGCTCCAGGCAACGTGCAACGTCCACCAGTCTGCCTTCAACGACTGGTTCAGTGGGCACCTCAACTTCCAGATCGAGCACCAGTGAGTAGGGAGACCTGGGGAGCAGGATCCTGGGGAGCTGGGGCAGGGGAAGCAGAAGCCACTGACTCTCTCTCCCTCTCCCTGAAGCCTCTTCCCCACGATGCCCCGGCACAATTACCACAAAGTGGCGCCCCTCGTGCGGTCCCTGTGCGCCAAGCACGGCATTGAGTACCAGTCCAAGCCCCTGCTCTCGGCCTTCGCCGACATCGTCTAGTGAGTATCTGAGCCCAGGAAGCTGGCTGGAGGAAGAGGGCAAGGTGATGGGAATGTGGTGGCAGGTGGGGTGGGGAGCAACAGGAAATGTCCCCCCATGGCCTGGAATGGAGGCCGCCATGGCAAAGGCAGGGTGCTCCGTTGGCCTGTGGCCCAGTCAGGCTGTGTCCTCAGTACCATGGCTCAGGCCAGCTTTCTCAAAAGGGAGGAAAGCCTCCGAGCAGGAGAGGGCCTTCTGTCGTGGGGCACGGCCTCCACCTGCCGGTACTGTTGGTCACTCTCCCTCCCCTGGTGGCTCAGCTCTCTTCCTCACTGTCCTCTCCTGTGCTATCCCTGCAGCTCACTGAAGGAGTCGGGGCAGCTCTGGCTGGATGCCTATCTTCACCAGTAACAAGAGCACCTCCCCTGCATCTGGAAGACGACGACTGGAGCAAAAGCACAGGGGACCTTGAGGGACCACGCCACTGATTCGAGCATTCAGAGGGGGGCGGGTTAGGGACATAAGGTTTGGCTCAAACCTTCCCCCTTCACCTTCTAGACCCAAACCTAAGACCCTGGAAGGGGTGGGGGACATGCAAGTCCCATAGCAGGGAAGGAGCTGCTGGGGCAGGGATGTGAATCTGTTTTGTTTCACTTTTCTACTTCAGCAGATGCAACCGTTGGTAGGCAAATGGGGAACCACAGAAGGGATTAGAAGAGGGGACCCAGCGGAGCCCAGCATCAAGCAGCGAGTTGACATTAAAATTCCTCTCATGGAAAGGGGGAGCTCAGCTCACTGGGCCCCATCTCAAAGACTCTCCAGCCTCCCTTGCTCAGCTCCGAGGTACAGAGCAGCTGAAGCCTTTGAGCAGCATTCAGAAAGGGAGCATTCATGCATAGAATTCCCAGGCCTGGCATCACGCCCTGCCTGGAGCTTAGCCTGCTGCCCAGCGCTGGGTGTGGCCAGTCTGCCTCCAGCTGCTGGGGGAATCCATCTCCCTGTTTCAGAAGCAGACAGGGCAAAGGCCAGGACAATGCTTTCGGGGACATCTGGCCCAGAACGATACTGGCACCGCTCATTTTGGGCTCATATTCTAGGTTCCTGAGGGAACACTAGGAACAAGTTGGTAGAGAGAGCTGGTGGCCATGAAAGATCCCTTTTGCTTCCCCTCTCCTAACCACCCCTCAAGGAACAGAGAACCCTCAGGACTGGGAGCTCCCTTTTTGCTCTACAAGGAAGGAGATGGGGTGACTTTGTCTTTCGTCCACTCCAGAAATAAATGGGGCTCTTTCCAGTTTCCCTTTGTTTCCCAACCTCTAATTCCAAATTTTACAAAATAGCAATTAGTAAGCACAGGTGACAAGTTTTAATCACAAAGAGGGTAAAGAGCTATAAGCAGAAATTGAGTTTCTATGCCCTAAATTATAGCATTATTTTCCATCAGGAGCAGGGGACTAATCATTGCATAGTTCTAAATCAGAAATCGTCGTTAGGTGTCGTAAATCAGAAACAGGAAGGTTAAAAACAGTCCTGTGATCATTGCCGCAGCGAGGCATCTCCCCCTGCCTGCTCCTGTTCCACTAGGTTATTCTTCTGGAGACCAGATAGGAATTTAGGATAACCTCTTACAAAGCCTATCAGTCTAACACTGAAGTACAGTTTTTAAACGTCTTCTGGTTTATAAGAAGAGTTGACCTCATCATTCCCAAGCGAGCATAGGAATATGCCCAGAGACCTGCTTAACTCCTGGGGCATCTGCACTCCCACCCTCTCGCTCCTCTCACCCAGAGGTGTGCAGTCCAGGTGAGGACTGTCCTTTGCCTGTTCAACAGCATCTACGTCAGGCCCTCTATCTGGACACTTCGAGGAGAGAACTTAAAGCTAGGGTGCAAAAGCAGAGCCCATGTTTAGCATGAGGTGGATGGCAGGCCCGATGAGGGTGCAGAGGCACGCTGGGATGTGGCGCGAGGCTGGCGGGGTTTCTTACCAGTTTGCCAGAACACAGCTGGGGGAGAGCACTTTGCAGAAGGCTTCGGGTCTTTGCTGGGATTTGGCCCTGCTGGAGAACCCGGTCTAGAAACAAGCTGGGCAGGGAAATTCCAAACAAAATTGAGGAGTCCCACCTTCATTGGCTTCCTCCAAAACAGGTGCTGACCCCTCCCCATTCCTTTTCCCTGCCACCTGAGGTATGGGTGTGGCATCACCATCTGTCAAGCCAGCTGGCTTTGGGCCTAGGCTACCAGCCTGAGCAAACACCAGTGAACTCTATTGTGCCAAGACTAGGTCTTCAAAGCCCCTGAACCACTGTGGCCTTCTCTCCTCAACCTTCACCAGTGTGGTCTCACGTGGCCACAAGGGACAGAGTGACAAAAGACTCTGAATGTTACAGTGGTAAACTGAGTGATCTCCAATCCACTGATAAATGCGAAAACAGGACTAGAGGAAAAGTGGCCTCTGGTCATAGAGATCATGGCCAAATATTCGAGCTCACTTTTTCCAGTTCCAACTTCCATGTTTATCTTTGTTACTTTCATCTTTCTACTACCTGGCTGTTGGAATTTCCTTCAGTTGGGTCCAATGTTGTCTTTCTGTGTGTGCCAGTGTTGTCACCACACCCTGATGTAATGCGGTGGGATCCTGATCCTAAAGAATAAAGTCAACTTTCACCAAATGAAGGCTGTTCATTTAAAATCCAGAGGCTCGTCTGTGTCCGTGCACGAGACCCCCTGGTGCCTCTGCTGTAGGTTCCCATTCACTCATGTGCTGTAACTTCCTTCACAGCCTTTCGCTGCCAGCTGTACTTCAGTCAGCCTCCGGGGCAGAGGAAGGGGCCTGACTCTCCACGCAACACCCAGGCAAGGTTGGCCCATGGCAAGGGAAGGCAAAGCCAAGTCCTTCCTGTGATACCCATCCGTTCCGAGGCGACACTGCCTGGCTGCCCTTGCTAGGTTTCATGGGCATCACTGCCTTCTCCGTGCCCCTTACCCTTTTGTCCTTCAGTTTTCCATTCGGAGTCATTATCTCCCATTTTAAATTATTTCTGGTTTCAGAATGGTGCCTGTAAGTACTGTTTTCAAGCACAGTGCCTCACGGACAGGGCTTCAGGCCCATAAAAAATTGGGTTCAGGTTTGGGTAAGGGCTCAATGTTAAAATTTAGAGGGTTTGAGTTTGGGTTTAAAATCCTAATTCTATGTGTAGATAGATGAATAATTTTTTAAATAGTGATAGCAAAAAATAAAAGCTAAACCTGAACCCCCATTTTTCACTGGATTTGGTTTCAGAAAAAAATTTTCAATGCTTAAACTGAAACAAGTTCAGGGCTCAGGTTCGGGTTCAGTTGGAAGTCCTACTATACATACACAGGATTTAAGCCTGAACCTTCTAGATTTTAACATACTGAACCCGCATCCAAACCTGAATCCACTTCTCTGCAGGTGTGAAGCCCTCCTCTCAACTCCCTCCTAAAACAGCTCTCCTGAGTAAAAACATTAGGGCATTTGGAGACAAGTGCTTTTCCCTGCAGGGTTCCCATACAGTTAGATTAATGAGCTTCTAGAAGACCAATTCAAATTCAGAAAACAAGAGAAAAACCAACCGAGTCACATGCTTCACTCCCACAGGGTACAAGCCCTTAATTAGAGCTACTGCTGAAGTGCTCATTCCTAAGAAGTCTTAGGGCCTCTAGGCCTCATCACCCTTACTGTAGGTTTAGAATCAAATTACCTGAATCAGAAAATGGACCTTAAGAAAGTTGTGTGGCTTGATTCAACCTAGGAAAATCCGTTTCACTCATCAACTGCTGGAGTAGAGGGGTGAGCACAACTAAGTTCCCTGCCCTCAGGATAGAATTTCCTGTCTGTATCAGTGGTTTTCAGTCCTGTTATGGGGCTATTGCTGGGGAGACTTCAACCAGAGGAGCTCCTGTGTCACTGGAAAATAGTTTGCTCCATTAAAAGACTTGAAAAACGATACTAGTCTTCTACCTATTTACTTGTCAAGATAGTTTCTTTCAGCTTAAATTCTGGACAATTAAGTAACTTCAGATGGCAGTGACAGAAATGCTAATAAATCAGAAACTCAGCCAGGCACAATGACAAATATCTGTAATCCCAGGATAAAGGAGAAGGACCACAGTTCAAGGCCAAGGGCAGCCTGCACAATTTAGTGAGACCCTCATCCCCCAAAATAAGAGGGCTAGGGGCACAGTTCAGGGGTGGAGCACTAGCCTAGCATGTGCAAGGCCTTAGGCTCAACCCCCCAACGTTGTTGTTAGGTGCTGTCGAGTCAGTGTCTGACTCATAGCGACCCTATATATACAACAGGTGAAACACTATTGTCACTGCTTCTGTGCTATTCACAGGGTTTTTAATGGCTAATTATTTTGGGGGAGTGGGTTGCCAGGTCCTTCTCCCAAGCCTACGGCACTTGGTGTTCCCAGACAGTCTCCCAAGTACTAACACGGTCAGACCCTGCTTAGCTTCCGAGATCTGACAGGATCAGATGCCACAGTGGTACTGCTGCAGGCTAAACTCCTAATACTAAGGATGAAAAAAATCAGAAACTCAGATTAGCTCCCCACCAACCTTTATTAGGATCATAAAACTTTCAAAGTTCAAGCATTCATCTCTGAGAAACAGCAACCTGAATTTGATGTTATGAAAGGAACAAGAAAGAAGTTTCTGAATGGCAGCTTTCAGTTTACAAACTGGCAAGATGAAATGCTTGTATGTTATGGGGTAGTTGGTCTAAATTACAAGGCTTTTTCAAAGGAGCTTCTTTACCTCACACAGAGTAGGTGGAACATGAGAAATCCATTCAGCTTATTCAGACTCCTCTCACAGAAATTAAATAAGCTAGGTACCCTCCAAAGGGCTTAAGTGCCATCATAGACACTGTGGCCATTGTACAGGGAATGGTGCCACCTTGTGGCCACTCTCAAACCACCTGCTGTTGTTAGGGGCTGATGAATAGGGTCTGACTCACAGCGACCCCCAGACCCCTATAGGGTTTTCAATACCCTCACAGGGTTTTCAACAATAGGCTGATTGTTTCGAGATTGCCAGCCACATCTTTCTCCTGTAAGCCACCTGTTCATAGGGCCGAATTCCAGCCTGACATTTTAGAGGGAATCTGGAGCAAGGAGCACTAGAGATATTTTCAAATGTCCTCAAAGAACATCACATTCTGGTTAGTTTTATGATTTTATTGATTTTTTTTTCATATTTTTAAAACAAAAACAGCACATGAAAACCAGTGTCTTATCCCAAAGTCTCCATTTAGTTGATTGCCTCAGAAAAGCAGTAAGAACATCGTCATCTGTGCTGGGGATGCAGCTCAGTGGTAGAGCACTCACCTTGTGTGCTTCTAGGTTCGATCCCCAGCACCACACAAAAGGGAAGACAACAGAAGGGCACAAAGGGACACAGCCGTCTTTCTCTGAACAACCTCTGCACAGACTCATTACATAGCAAGTTCAAGTTTCTGCCCACCTCAAAACACCGCCAGGAATCAAACCTGTGGAGACCACTTCAGGGACTCCTGCTCTCTGCTCACCTCCTCTCTTCGCAGCTCCGCCTATCGGCTAAGCCTGGATCTTCCTGAGAGCAACCTTTCGACTTGGTGGGGTAAGGGTGAACTAGAAAGAAACACACAGTCATGTTCCATAGCCACCTCTCATCAGCCACCGGCTGGCCAGCCAGGAAGTCATCTTCAGTCCTGTCTCCACCAGGAATCCCCGCCTCCTTCTTTAAAACCTGTTGCTATTGTTTTCACATAACCATGGATCCAGTGTCCGCTGACCTGCCTGAGAAGTGGTCTGAGCCTGACATACTTTCCTGAGCTAAAAGAGAAAAAGGAAGCACCCCGTGGCCTTCCTGTCAAAAGGTCAAGTAAAATAGGGGAAAACACTAGAGAAGGGCAGCGCTAGAAAAGCAATGGAACCCCCTCCCCTGTGGAGGGCGCACAAGCTCTAGCCCCTGAGGGTCAGCGAGGCGGGCGTTCCGGAGTCCAGGAGGGACAATGTGGGGGAAACTTGTTTATTTTCCCCTTTTGAATTTCCCCGCTGCCCCGGTCTTTGCCTTCTTCTTAGCAGACCCCTTGGGCTCTGGCTCTTTGCGCTTAGCGGAAGAGAGGGAGCCGGTCACCTTGAAGAAGTCATCCAGGCGGCCCTGGGTGCTGCCCTGGCGGCTCTTGCTCAGCCGCTTGATCCCGCTGCGGATTCGCTCCTCGGAGAACTGCTTCTCGCCGCACATGAACTTGACCAGCTCTTCTTCGTTTGGCTCGCTCCACTTCAGCTCCACAGACTCTGGGTCCAGCACCTCAGGCTCCAGGAAGAGCTGCTGGGCCTCCTTGTGCAGCCAGTTTTCCGGCACGGGGTACTTGCTGGGGTCGAGCCGCCGCACAATCTCCTCGATGCTCTTGTGCTTCTGGATGAGGTCCACGGCCCGCTTGGGCCCGATGCCGCGGATGCTCTCGCAGTAGTCGCTGCCCAGCAGGATGCACAGATCCACGAACTGCTCCTGGTTCAGGCCCAGCTCCCGCAGGATGCGGCTCAGGTGGAATTCCTGGATGGGCAGCTTCTTGGCCTCGCTGGCGGTCAGGTGTCGCATGAGCACAGGGCTGCCGAAGGTGAGGCAGTCCATGTCCTCGGTGGCCGCGGCGTAGACTTTGCCGGCCTTCACCAGGGCGGCGCAGCTGGCCTCGGCCTCGCTGGGCGCGTCGAGGTACGGGATGCCCATGAGGCCCAGCAGGCGCTTGCACTCGTCGTGGTGCTGCTTGGTGACCTTCACCAGGCGCTTGGTGAACTTCTCCACCTCTCCCTCGGCCCCGGCCTCCTGGGCCTGCTGCAGCTGCTTCTCCGCCTCGGCGCGCCGCTCGCTGCGTTTGGCCAGCTCGCCTGACTTCAGCTGGGGCGGCTTGCCGTCAAAGACATACACGGGCTTGATGCCGTTCTCCATCATGCGGATGGTACGGTAGAACATGCCCATCAGGTGGCTGGTGGTCTCCCCCTCCTCGTTCTGCAGCACATCCCCACCCTGCCGGACAGCAATCAGGAACTGGTAAATACTCATGGAGGCATCGATGGCCACCTTGCGGCCAAAGTAGGTCTTGATGTCGTTCTCCCGAATGGCACTGGGGGCCACATCAGCAATTAGTTTGGCCAGGCCTTGAATTCCCATGGCAATACGGGGGAGGATGGCTGAAAAAGACAGACAAGAGAGGAAGGAGAAACTTCATGGATACAAAAGGAGCCAGGATTTTAACTGGTGCAATCTCACCAACTTCATGCTTAATAGAATTTAACACCCCCGCCCCAAAGTAAAGGATACCAACTCAGCACAGCAGAAGATGAAAAGATGAACAAGTGCCCTCATTCTCAAGAAACTTACAGCTTAGCAGGAAAGTTCACTCAACTAACACTAACACTTACTAAGTATCAGGAGCTGATGTTGGTGCTTAGAGAAATTACACTGTGGATGTTGGATGTGCTTAAAGGACTTAAAAGTTCTGTGGGTAAGGCAATGGCATGATCCATTATACAAAAAACACTAAACATGTGTCTGCATGGAGGATCACGGAAGGCCACAGAGTGCTCTGCTCAGCATGGAGTTCAGTGATTGCAATGCCAGAACTGAGCCCTAAAAACAGTCAAATGCTAACTTAGCAAATACACCTCAGGTTTGACTCATTCTATGTCTCTGGAGATGTCTGGTAGAGCAGTCTTAGCAAGGGCAACATAGTCAAATGGAGGTCATGGGACTGTCTAACACACTGCTTCAATCTCCTTTCAGCATCTTCCTCAGCACATAAGAGTTTCTACTTTTATCAGGACATTGCTGGAAGCTTTTAGTCTTTCCCTTTGTATTTTCTCTCCACTACTACATTTGAAATGTGAGTACCATGGCTCCTACCCCTACCCTAGGTCCTGAGTTAGGGGCTGGCATGCAGTAGGTACTGAACCCATTACTGCACTTCTACGGTTCAGGGCCCCATCAAATCTTTCCTGAGGTTTGGTTTCCCAAACCACCTTCACAATGTCTGCCACTTCCAACTAAAACCTGAACTTTAATTCCCTTAACATTTTCTTCAAATGGACCCGATTTTATCAATCAACAGATGACTGGATTCAAAATGTGGCATATACACACAACGAATATTACTCTGAGGTAAAAAATGAAATTGCATCATTTGCAGCAAAATGGATGGAACTGGAGTGCATCATTTTAAGTGAAATAACTCAGACTCAAAAAGAGAAACACTGCATGTTCTTGCTTATAAGCGGGAGCTAGATCTACCTTAAAGAAAAAATTTATATATATAAACATATGAAATCATACTCATCTAAGATTGGAAAATACAAGTGGACCCAATATGAGAGGGGAGGAGACTAGTGGGAGGGAATGGATGATGGGAAAGGTGGTGGGGAAGGGGGAACAACTTAGAGGGGTAAAGAGGGAGAAAAAAGCACAAAATACAGGATACAACTCTATGAAAATCCAAAAACAAACAAAAAAACAAAAGAATCAGCCTATAACTCATAATTGCATACAACTGTCATTACATATTAATCAAAAAATTTTCCCTTTGGAGTTTTTTATGTTGTTTTGGGGTTTTCTGTTGTTGTTTACTTTGTTCTATAAAATGTCCAAGGAGATGTAAGTGTAAACAATTCTGATCTCATAATGGCATAATGGATATATGAACTGAATTATCAGTCTATATCCCATCAATATTTATAGCTAAAATACTCATTAAAAAATGGACCCAATTTTTCAAGAAAACTAAAATAGCTGGGCACAGGGGTGCACACCCATAATCCCAGCAATTAGGAGGCAGAAGGATCACAGCTTCAAGGCCAGAGGAAGTATGAGTAACGTAGCAAGACCCCGTTTCAAGGCAAAAATTTAAAAAAGAACTGGGGTGCAGCTCAATGGTAGGGTGCTTGTAAATCATATGCAAGCCTGGGGTTCAGCCCCCTAGTACCACAAAAAAGTAATAAAAACACTAAAATAATTTGAAAACAAGACCCCATTTTAAGCAATAATATCTGCATTCTATCAGTCATATTTTAGTATGTGTTAAATGCGTGTAACATTTTTTTTTTTTGCAGTGCTGCGGATTGAACCCAGCGCCTCGCACATGCTAAGCAAGTGCTCTGCCACTGAGCTACACCCCCAGACTAAATGTGTGTAACTTAATAAAAAGGGTTTTCTAATGTGTAAACTTAAAGTCATCTTACACCCCGCCGAGGCATGTGTTTACACTCTAAGAATTATTCTCCTAGGCCTTCCAGTGGTTCCCACTCTTCCTTCACAGCGTTCTTTCTGAAGCATAAGTGACTGTCTTACATTCCTCCACCTACTGGAGTCCAAACACCTCCGCATGACACCAAGATCTTTCACTTTCTGGTCGCAAATCTACCTCCACAGTCTGGGAACCAATAGAAAGGGTGGAATAAGGCCCTGTCTTTCCTCACTTTTTTGTTCAGTTGTCCCCTGCTCCCACCATCCTTTCAGTTCCCCCGTGAACAGCAGTGGCAAAAGCTCAGCCTTGAATCCGAGCGCCAGCATCAACCATCTGCAGAACATTATTAAGTCAATTCGGTTTGACTTTCTCGGATCCAAAATAAGAATGACAATCATGCCTGCCCCGTAGGGATTCCTGCCAAGGCGAACCGAGACAACAGATGGGAAACTCCCCGCGCACCACCAGATGGTCCGTAAATGCCCGCCATTCAACGCTTTGGTTCACGCCTCTCGACCTCTCCGGGCAGCCCACAGACGCAGGCAGGACATGGACCTAGACAAGCGAAGTTCCAAATATCTCTAGCCCAGGGCCTTATCGAGCGGAGGTTAGTTATTCTCCTCCTCCTCCAGGTGGAGAGAAGCTCGGAGGCTACGCGAATGTCCCGAATCACGGCGAGAAGCGGAGGGACCGGCTGACTACGAAAGCCCGCGCGCGCCGGCCCCCGGCTCCCCACGGCGTCGGGCGCTCCCCGGCGCTCCCCCTAGGGTCTCACCTGGCCCTCGGTGTGCGAGGCCACGCTAGCGCGGGCTGCGGTATCCAACAACACAGGTCCAATTCCCGCTCCTCCTCGGCTCCGCCGCGGGTCTCCTCTCGCTCAGCCGCCTTCCAAAGCCCGCGCTCCCGTCACGTGATCGGGAGGCCGCGCACAGCCTCCTGGGAGGGGTAGTACAGGCCAGGCCCCTTCGGACAGCCGCTCTCGCGGCGGACCGCCCTGCCCGGAAGAACCCACTCGTCCGGCGCCCCCTGCTCTACCCTTCCCCACCGCCTGCCCCTCCTCCACCCGCACCCGGCCTCCACCGGCCCAGCAACTGCTACGCCCACAGCCGCAGGACTGCAAGCCCCACAATGCCTCGCGCGCGGGGCACTTCCTCTTCCGGTCGGTCAGGGCGCTCCCTCCTGCGGACGTGTTCTTCCGGGAGCTGTGGCTGCGGCAGAGTGGCGGCTTACCCTGTGCCAGGCAACATGGTGAGAAGGTTGAAGAGCGTTCCCGAGAGGGCTGTGAGGATCTCTGGGCGCCCGGCCCACACCGCGTTCTTTCGCGGAGGCCTCAAACGCTCGGGATCCAGAGAGCAGGACGCTCCTGGATCCTCCGGCTGGAGTTGGGGGGCGGGGAA
This sequence comes from Pedetes capensis, assembly GCA_007922755.1. Lineage (NCBI taxonomy): Eukaryota > Metazoa > Chordata > Mammalia > Rodentia > Pedetidae > Pedetes > Pedetes capensis. Next base: position 45,115 of record VMDO01010561.1, on the reverse strand, counting down.
AGGAAGCCCCTGGCCAGGGCCTCCTGGGGCTGGCTAACATTTGGATCACACCGGTTTAGCCTCTCGGTGATTATAAGGGTGAGCTTGTATCTCTGTTACCTGTGATCTGTCATTTATATCTGAAAAGCTCCCCCTGCCGAACTCGTACTCATCCTGCAAGGCCCTGGGCAAATGTCATTTCCTAGTGAAGCACTTGCGACTCCCTGAGGCAATTGGCTGCTGTTTTCTGGGAGCGCCTACAGTCTGTGCCACGTTTCATGGACTTCTTTGTTAGTTGCCACGCCTCCTAGTGACCACTATCAGACGTGCATCTAGCTCTGGGATGATGTCTATTCATCTTTGTATTCCCACTGCCAAACACAGAGCTGGCATTTGGAGGCGTAATAAATGGCAGCAATTGTCTCTCTCGCTTTTGGGGGGGTGAGGGGGACGTAATTGTTTACTGAATTGAATTCCTGTGTCTCTTAGAACAGTGGGGTCAGTTTACTCTGTAGAGTTGTTATGTTCTGGATTTTAGAAGCGTTGCCTAGTGAGTGACAATGGAAGTTAACATTTGTTCAGGACTTTAAGTTTACAGCCCTCTTTCACAGGCATTATCTCATAATCGTCTCTGCAACCTCAGGAAGAAAACAAACAAACACCCATTGAGCAACGACTCTATGCCAGGCACTAAAATAGATGTGTCAGTGTTCATCATCTTTCTTAAGTCATGCATCAACCCTGTGAAACAGATAGTATTATAACTGCTTTACTCAGACTCAGATGATTCGATAGAGCCAGAATTTTAAATGCCTTCTGCCAATAAATCCTGTGATTCCATAATAGTGTGCTGAAATAGTACTACTGAATTAGAAGTTGAGACCTGGGTACTAGTCTAGCTACTAATCTCAGAATCTGTAGACACAGCTCCACAAAGCTCTGGACATTGTAGGCAAGCTTTGTCTTACATGTATTTTTTCCCTGGCAGAATCTGTACCTTTCATCACATTTTCATACTGAACATTGGCCTCAGAAGATGCTAAGACCTTTGATCTGCAGCTGATCACTTTCTGTGTCTCAGCCTGTGCCTCTTAGCGGCCCCTCTTGTTTCGTATTGAAAAGAGAAGGTGCCACTTCCATTTTAAGATGCAATTGTAGTCAGATGCTATGGCACATGAATCTAGTGACTCAGGAGGATGAGGCAAGAGGATTGTGGATTCAAGGCCAGAGGCAACCTGTGCAACTTAACAAGCTATCTCATAAAAAGTGAATAAAAGGGGGCTGAGGGTACAGCTTAGTCGTAGAGCACTTGCCTAACTGCACAAGGTCCTGGGTTCAACCCCCTGCTAAAAAAAGATGTCATTGTCGTGGATGGCTTGATGTTGGTTCTGAAGGATTTCCACCTTCCCCTGGCTGACGTGGCCTCTAGCAGTCACAGCCACACAAGGCTGCTCCACAGTCTCCCCAGGTTGAAGTCGTGGGATTCTGTGATGCCTCTGATCTCGTGCCCTCACCTAGGAGCTCGAGGCCATGAGCAGATACACCAGCCCAGTCAACCCGGCTGTCTTCCCCCATCTGACCGTTGTGCTTCTGGCCATTGGCATGTTCTTCACCGCCTGGTTCTTTGTGTATCCTTTTACTGAGCAGCCAAGTGGGGCAGAATTAGTGGCATGGGAAGCTGAGGGAGAAACCATGCTGGGTCCATTCCCCCTGCCAGTTTGTACCATGGCATGGGGATGGCAGGAAGTGAGAAGGCTTTTGATGCCTCAAGGCAGGTCGTAGCCCTATTTTCCAAGTTCAGGTGAGCTCGATTGGCTCTTTATACTTCTCACACAGTGAGCTGAGTGCCTGGCTGGAGTGGAGACTGGGGATGGGTGAGGTGAGGTTGGAAAGATGGCATAGGAAGGTGCCCTCAGAGCTCACGAGACCTGAAGGCTAACCCCAGTTCTACCACATGCCCTGTGACCTGAGACAAGTGACCTAATCCCTTTGGGTCTCATTTCCTCATGCGTGGGGGGAGGGGTGGTCTGGCACAGTTGATCCCAAGTCATCTCTTGGGCCTTTCTGCCTGGAGTGATCCCGGACAGCTCCCTGCACTCCACTGTCCACCTCTGCTTCTCCTTAACAGCCCTACTAAGTTACGAAGTCACCTCCACCAAGTACACACGGGATATCTACAAAGAGCTCCTCATCTCCTTGGTGGCCTCGCTCTTCATGGGCTTCGGAGTCCTCTTCCTCCTGCTCTGGGTTGGCATCTACGTATGAGCTCCCAAGGGTAAGAGCGGGGCTGGGGTGGGACACTGAGCGTCCATGGCCCATTCTGGAGACCCTGGGGGGTCATGGAGACAGACTCGCTGGGATGGCTAGGGCCTCAGCATATTCTTTCCCTGCCCCTCATGGGGATTTGAGCCATGTGTGACTGTCAGTTCTGAGCAAGCCACGGTGCCCCAGGCCTCCACCTGGCTTTGGAGTGCACTTGGGTAGGGATGGAGGTGAGGGCTTCCCCTGGTTTTACACTTGCATTTTTACGAGTCATCCGCCAATGACTTGGAGAGGATCTGGGACTTCAGACTTGCCACGGGTGACCCACCAAACAGGTCACTGAGCATCAGCTGTGGTAACCCATCCAAGGCATGCGCCTGTCAGCCCTCGCCCCAGGCCCAGCGGGTTTCTGGGAGAGGAGAGGAGGGTCCTGCTCGCCTTGTGATACCCGTCTCCTCTTTCAGGTTCCCACCAGGCGCCATCGTGGGATCTCTGCTTTTGTAAATTCATTTTTGTACTACTGTTGCTGAAAGTGTCCCTGCTGCTCGCAATAAAGGCAGGTGTGTGACAGTGCCGGCTCGCGCTCATTCTTCACAAGCGTGGGTGGCGCTGCGTCCTGCGCCACAGCCCCAGTCCCGCCTCTCCCTTCCCTACCTGCCTTTCATGTCATTCCTGCCGCCAGGAACCTGCTTTCTAGCCACGGGGGTGAGGGCTGTATGGCAGGGGTGTCTTTGTTAGAATTTAAGGTTTGCCCGGGGGTGGAAGGGTCCGGGTCTGCCCTTTTCTGTTCTAAGCCAGGGGTCTCTGGGATCCCACACCTGTCCTTTCTGCCCTGGGCCAATCTCCTCCTCTAAACTTAGCTTCCTTTCTCAGCCTAAGGCTAAGGACAAGGAGTGGGAAGCAGCAGCTCTCTGGCCGTGTGACGTGGGCCCCCAGGAATTGCAGACTTCTTGGGCGGAACCTTGTGTATTTACCTTGCTAGGCCTAGCCCCGCAGGTGCCTCTTCCTCCCACCAGGCCAGCCTCAGAGCCAGAGAGGCAAGCTCAGATACAAAGCAGTATTTATACATTTATTTATATACGTATGTTTCCCTCAGAAGAAAAGGACAGTTGGTGGGGATAGGAAGCAAGCAGGCCTGGGTGGCGTCACTGTGCCCACCCCAGAGTCAGAGTGGGCAGGTGATAAATACGAGTTGGAGCCCGGGGAGAGGACGGGGAGTTAATGGTTGGAGGAGAGGGCGGACGCTCTACGCACATGCAGGCTGCTAAGGAGGTCTGCATCGGAGGCCCTGAATACAGCTTGAAGCGAGGGGGAGGTGAGCCCCGTGGCTATAGGAACAAAGGCCAGAGCGGAGAAAAGGGGAAGGGGAGCCTGCTGGGCCCAGGGAAGTCCAGCCAGGCAGTCATTCTCTAGCAGACGGCCCCTCACCTCCCCTGAAGCCCTTTTATGCCTGGGGCATAAGGCAGCTTTGGTCCAAGGATGACCCCCGCAAGCAGCTTAGAGCCTGAACTCGGCCCCTACTCCTGCACGGAGGACGCCTCCACAGGCATGGAAACTGCCAGCTGCCAGGGAGCCTGGGGCTCCCTGTGTCCAGATGGACGCCAGGGGGCAGTGGAGGGTCACTTTCCAATTAGGACTGAGGGGCCACAGTCCAAGAATATGCACCCCCACTGAGGAAGGCCCAGCACCCTATGGCAGGGGCAGGGCCCTGCAGTTTTAAAGCATTGTAGGGGACAGTGGATAGAACAGAGGAGTGCTAAGGAAGGCGCAGCCCCCTGCCTCGTTTGGGGAGTCAAGCAATTCCCATGTCAGAATGAGGGAGCGGAGCCCAGCTAGGAAGGGGCCGGGAGGCAAGATGTCCTTGCTGTCCCTGAGTGCCCCTTGTGTTCCCCCATCCTGAGGCTAAGTGCTTTGAGATGCACAGCAGAAAGGGGCCCACGGTTCCTAAGATTCTAGAACTCAGCTCTCCCCCGAAAGGCCTCCTTTCCAGAGAAGCGGCAGGGTACCACAGGGCGAGGATGGCAGTTCCCTCTCCCACTTCTGAAGCATGGCTGCTTGTCATCAGGTGCTGTTGAGTCAGATCCGACTCACAGCATCTGAACCATGGCAGATACGGCTGACTGACTGCCCCACTCCTTCCATGAGCCCGCATGTGGCCTCAGAATGCTCCAGGCACTACTAAGAAACACTGAAGTTGGCACTTGAGAAAAACGTCTTCCTTAACCCGAACCCACTACTCCAGTCCTGGTGGCAGGGGGAGGCCAGAGGTGGGACCTGCCAAACCTGGGTCCTTCCAGCTTAACTCCAAGCCCAGCAAGGGGCCTTTGATCTGGGGGGATGAGGCCACATGCAGACCAGAGCGGAGGAAGAAGCCAGACTTGGCAGCTGGAAGTGTGGTGGGTGCCTCTGAAGCTCCTGGGAGGGATCAGAGCCAGGACCCCTCTCTTTGCAGGTGTCACCTGAGGGCTCTGGCCTACTCTGGGCTTTCTAGCTCCAGCCTCCTTCCCGCCCTGGCTTAAGTGCATTTAGTAATTACATCATTAATAACAGCAAAAGTTATTTGCATCCACCCCCCAGCCCCAACCAGCCTCCTGCGTGCAGGGATTCCTGCTCCTCTGCTCAGAGAAAATGATGGGGTCACCGACACCATCGCGTGCTCTGGAAGCTCCAGGAACATTGGTCATGGGGGCTCCCAGGGAACATCCCCTTCCAGGATAGTCCAGGTTCACGGGTTCAATGCTTATGGCGCTTGCCAGCCCCACCGGTTCAGGCCTGCAAAGGGCTGAGGGTGGCTTCATCAGGCACTATGTAGACTTAAGGCACAAAATCAGTCTCTACAGCTGTCCAGGGCTGGCCTCAGCCGCCCTGAGAATTCTTGGGAGCCAAGATCTCCCAGGGAGAAATCTCCCAGGCTACATTTAAAGCTTAGAAATCCAAGTCCAGCGTAACAGTCAAACCTCAAAAAGTCCCCTCCCAGGCCCTTGGAGGGTGAGACGCCACGGACTCCTGGGGGCCAGCCAAGTCTCAGAGGTCTGGGTCCAAGCCCCCGGCAGGTCTGTTTTCTAACAAGAAGAGCTCCAGTCTCAGAAGCGGGCAGGGAGAGTGGGCCACGGCTGCCCCTTGCCTCCAGGGCCCCTGAAGCCAGCCCACCAGCCCCCATGTCTGGACAGATGCGAATTGGTCGTGTCCTGCCCGGAGGAGGTGGCTGGGAAGAAGGCCTGGGAAGTCTGCCTCTGGCTCCCTCTGTGCTGCGTGAGGGCGGCCGGCGGGCACGGCAGCTCCAGTGTGAAGACTTCCAGTGTGTCCAGCCTCGGGGAGGCCGGTGAGCAGCAGAGCTGGCCAGCAGCAGGCTCCAGTGTCACACGGGCACATCCAGGGTGGAGGGCCTGGGCCCCAGTCCCTGCTGTGGCGCTGCCTCCGGAGGCAGCTCAGTCACACAGGCGGTAGAAGCGGAAGTAGTAGTCTGTGGCCGGCTGGACGAGGGCCTCCGAGCTGCAGTTGGCCTGACCCTGGGCGGAAGGGCAGCGGGGACGAGTGAGGTGGCCACGGGGGTGCAGGGCAGGCGGCACTCCCCCTGCCCACACGCTTGACATTGTGTCCCAGCCCTCCCCCCACACACACTGTGGATGGAGGTGTTTAGACCTCTGGGGCCAGGCAGGCCTCGCTCACCAGCAGAGCCACTCGGAAGTGGTAGGTGAATTCACGGAAGGACAGGATCATTACTGGCCACTGGTGCGAGGTGCCCTGGAGAGAGAAGGAAGAGGGGTGGGGCAGCCCTGCTGGGTCCCAGCCAGCATCCCTCCCGGTGGCCATCTCGGCCCCCGGAGTCTGCAGCACAGGGGACTGGGAAGGAACCTGTGCCACCTTGCGAAGCAGTGGCAGCCACCTTCGCAGACCACCTCCACGTCCACAGCCATCTTACGGCCCCTGCCTCCCTTTCAGACTTGCCGAGGTCCCTTGCGCTCCTGATAGGGACAAGCATCTCCCCAACCCTGTCCTCACCACGGTGCCCTGAAATGGCTGCCACTGGGCGTACCTCGTAGATGAGGAAGCTGAGTCATTGCCTCAAAGGTGCGGTGTGGCAGAGCCGGGCTTCAAACCCAGGGCTCCCTGGCTCCCCCTGCAAGGCTAGCCGCAGGCAGCTTGACCTCTTAGGTGGGCTCAGGCGTGAGGCCCCCGCCTAAGGAGCGCCTAGCTGGGCTGCCCATCTCCTTTGCAGTGCTTTCTGCAGGCCAGGGCCTGGGCCTCTTGTGGGGCCCTTACCCACTCCTTCCTCTGCTCAGGGTACTTTCGGCACCTCTCTAGAGAGCCTGTTCTTGGAAGCCCAAACCAGTCTACCCCACCTGTCTCTCATGGGTGGAAGCACAGGACCTGAGATAGGAGGGCCTGATAAATATTGTTGAATGAACGGATGAATGGACAAGAACAACCACTGCCTCCCGGAACTCGTCCAGGGAGCCTCTGGTGGCCTCTGAGGCAAAGGAGAAACTGGAGGCCCACCAGCCCCAGGTTGCAGGCACAGCCATCCAGTTCCCGACCTCTTAGGTGGGCTCAGGCATGAGGCCCCCATCTAAGGAGCGAGCCAGTCTTTGCAGTGAGCCAGACACAGACAGGGCCCAGCCATCCAGTTCCTGACCAGGGGGCCCCGCGCCTGTGGCCTGGGGGCTCTCCTGCACCTCTGCCTGCCACTGGCCCACCCTGAGCTCCAGGGCTGCAGACTTCTCCCTGCTCCCAGGGACTCCCTCCCCAGACTCGTGGCTCCTGCTGGCCTCACTACACTGTCCCGCAACTATCGTTACTTCCCTGGGGCACTGGGCCTGCCGGCCAAGACCCTCCACAGGGAGTGGGATGGGTGAGCTGGCCGTGCGTGTCCTCCCTCTGAGGGCTCAGAGGCCCAGGCCCCGAAGTGGCCCTTGTGGCAACCCCTACACTCAGCTCCTGGCTCCCTCTCCTTGACCAGTTGGAGGCTGCTCCTCTCTGGAGAAGAGGAGGGTCTGGGGCCTGGTCTACCAAGCGTCCCAGCTGCCCCTACCTGGGTGTCCTGGTGGGGGTGGGGAGTCTGCAGGAAGCCTCCCTCCTCACACGGCTCCTCCTTGGACGTCAGGCTGCACAGCACCACGGACACGGGGGAGGAGGAGCTGGGGAACGGCCCAGTTAGCAGGGAATGGGGTTCCCCAGCTCCGTGGCTTCGGCCCCTGCCACCCTGCCCCCACCCAAATCCCAACCTTGAAACAAGCACTGGATCCTCAGCCTGGGAATCCTGCAGAATAGCCCAGGTCCGGGGAGGGTGCACGACCTTTCCCTTCCACCATCCCAGGTGCTCCTCAGCCCAAGGCAGGGCCATACAGCCACTTAACCCCGAGCAGCCACCCTCTGTGGCTCCTCCCCCAGGCCGCAGGGGCCGCCATGTGGGAAATGGGATGGGTGGGAAGTTCAGGTTCGGCCTTTCCGAGGCTCTGTGGGGGCTTCTCCATGGTTTCCCCTCCCCCCACTACCCCCACCTCTGTACTCACTTCATCTGTAGGGTCAGGCTGAGGTGCAGTGGGGTGCTGCTGCTGACGGGGATATGGTAGGTGAAGTTTCCAGGCCTGAAGGGGCAAAGATGGCACCTCAGCCCCAGGCCACACTGCCAAAGCCTCGCCCTCTCCTCCTCCACCCCCTGTCTGTACTGGAGCCCCTCAGAGCCCTGGGAAGGGCTTCTCTGCGTCCTGAGGGAAGCTCATCCCTGGCTGGACAAGATCTGGGCTCTTGTCACCTAAGGGGTCCTCCCTGGAGTGACGGGAGGGAGCCAAGCCCACCTGCAGGCCTCCTTTGGCACACAGTACTGGGAGGTGATGGGCATGGAACTCTCCAGCAGCTGGATGGAGGTCAGGGAGGGCACTGGGTCTGCAAGAAGAGAGGCCATTGGGGCAGGGAGGGAGGGGACAAGGCAGGACACAAGTAAGTCACATCTTCCCTTGCTTGGATCAGTCACTCAAATCTTATTGTTGTTGTTGTTGTTAGGTGCCATCAAGTCGGTATCCGACTCATAGCGACCCTCATAGGATTTTCAATGGCTGACTGTTTCGGGATTGCCTTGGGAGTGGATTGCCAGGTCCTTCTCCCATTTTTGTGGTGCTGGGAATTGAACTCGGGACCTCAGAGACTGCAGTGCAGCGCTCTACCAACTGAGCTAAATCCCAGCCCCACTCAAATCTTAGTACGAGTGCATTTCAGATTCTTCTTTTCAGACCCCCACAACGGCTGGGGTCACACCACATCCCCTTCCCAGCACTCCTACGACTAGCTAGATCCCATGCGCCTGAGGTGTGCCTCCACCACAGACCCAGAACCCCCAGAAGTAGGGACGGGTCTTCCCTATGGCCAGCCGTGTGCAGGAGCCCGTTGGTGACTGCACGCCTCTCTTCCCACCTCCGGGTTCCATGATGGTACCTTGGCAGCCTGACATCAGCGTGAAGGGGGTGCTACACAAATCAGAGGTGTCTGTGGGCACGCCACTGCTGTGGCCTTCACTCGGCAAACCTAGCACAGGCTGGCTGAGGTGTGACATGCGGGGTGGGGAAGCGGCTTTCTCGCTCATCTCAGTTCACCTCCAGGTTTGCTGCTGCCTGACCCGTCTACCCAGGAAGGGCCTCTGAGCAGTTGCTGGACCCAGGACCTTTCAGCTCTTGAAGCACAAGCACCCCAGCAGGATGCAGGGCGCCTCATGCAGCCAGGGGCAGGCTCTAAGGACAGCCAAGGTGAAAGGTGGGCAAACCATGTCCTTCAGAGACAAGTCCAATGTCACCTCCTCCAGGGAAGCCTGGCCTGGTCAACTCCCACCTTGGCCCAGAGTGACTGCCCACTCCACTCTCAAGATCTGTCCCCCTAGAGCCTCATCACCCTGCACGGGGTCACGTCCACGAGCTGTGGGGCAGGGGCGCATCTTCACGGCGCAGTGCTGGGGCCCTGGAAACAGCTGCTGGGGAGCATCTGTCTGCCCTTGGGGTTTCCCCAGCACTTTGAGCTTCAGTCTCTGAAAGCCACAGTTTCCAGGCTTTTGTTCTTTAAGTCATCAAAGCTACCACGTGAAAGTGACGAGGAGGCTCACATCTTAGGGAAGAGCCACTAGTTAAGGCTGCCAGGCTCCCCTGTGGCTCCCAAGGCACCCTGGGCACCTCGGAGGACCCCACTCTGAAAACCTCTGCAGAACTAAGTGTTCTGTTGTTGTTGTTGTTGTTGTTGCTGTTGTTAGGTGCCATCGAGTCAGTATCTGACTCATAGCGACCCTACATACAACAGGGGAAACAAACACTATTGTCAGTGCTTCTCTGCTGTTCATAGGGTTTTCAATGGTGGATTGATTTTTGGGAGTGGGTTGCTAGGTCCGTCTCCCAAGCCTACAGCACCTGGTGTTCCCAGGTGGTCTCCCATCCAAGCACTAACCAGGCCTGACCCTGCTTAGCTTCCGAGATCTGATGGGATCGGATGCCACAGGGCTATGGCTGCAGGCACTAAGTGTTCTAGCTTTGTTAAAACCAACGTGAGGGCTGGGGAAGCTGGGGGACCCTGTTTGGCACCTTCCTTGCCCTGGCATGGTGACAAAAGACCCAGGCTCCAGAGTCCACCAGACCAGGGACAGAATTCCAGCTTGGCCGCTGATGGGCTGTCTGACCTGGGGGAGTCCCTTCACCTAAGTCATCCGAGCAAAGAGGACAGTTCCTCACTCATGGCGAGGGGGGAGGTGTGAGGATTAAATGAGGGGATCTATAGGAGGCTCCTGGCCTGATTGCTGATGCCATGCAGTCAGAAAATGTCTGTTGACTGCCAGGCTGGGCTGGGCTAGGGTGAGGCAAGTACCTGGCTGGCCCTGGGTCTGAGTGGCCTGAGCAGGGCCCAAGCTGGGCTGGGGGGCTCCTCGGCGGGCCCGACCACGGAAACCCAGGCTGGGGTAACTCTTGGCCTTGCCCTGCCACCCAGGGAAGGGGACTGCAGGGCTGGCCACAGGCTCTAGGCTCTTGGGATGCTTGGAATGGCCAATGCCATTGGCTGAAGCGCCCCAGGACTTGGCTTTGATGTTGGTGACTGGCAGAAGGGCCACGTGGCTGGGACCTGTGGACAGAACCAAGGACCGGCTGAGAGGAGGGGGCCAGCTGCCTCCTGGCCAGCTGCCGCTACGGTTCCTGTAACCCCCCTGTCTCCTGGCCCCTCAGGGACAGATACAGGTCCCAGCCCTTCTCCAGCCCTCATTCTGGCCCCAGGAGACCCTCCCACCAGGCATTTCTCTGCACTCAAGTAAGCCTGGCACCCCACCAACCTGAGCCCTGGCCCAGCCACAGCCATACCTGAGCGGTTGGTGGTGGGGCTGGGACTGGGGCTGGGACCAGGGTTAACACTGGGGCCAAGACTACGGTCCGTGACAGGGCTGGGGGCGAGTGTGGAGCAGCAGACGATGGGGCAGGGGTGGCTGGAGCACAGGTCCAAGGTACGGACGACTGGACGCGGGACCGGGCTGGTCAGGCTGGTGGTGACTGAGGAAGCCGGAGCGGAGCTGGTATGAGCCGGAGCGGAGCAGCAGAGCTCCCCCAGGACACGCCCCGCCCCCGCCCCAGCCCCTCCCAGAGGCCCCGCCAGGGCACCCACCCAGCAGCAGAGAGGGCTGTGCCCCCGGCAGCCCAGTGGTCACCGGAGACTGTCGGAGCTGAGTGGTCCCAAAGCTCTGGCTGGACCTGCTGAGGAAGGGTGGGCTGAGCTCAGGGGACCTGAGGGCGTCTGCAAGAGAGGGCTGGGAGTCCTGGAGGGGCGGGAGATGGCGGAAAGGGAAGGTGGAAAGGAGGCAGGAGGAAGGGCGCCTGGTCAGACACGTACCATGGGCACACGGCCTCACTCCCCCCAGCGTGCTGGGGCCGGAGCAGGGCCAGAAGACAGGAAGTGGACACGGCAAAAGAGCTAAGGGGCAACAAATAGACCAAGAGGGAGACAGGCACCGGGGGGAAGAGAGAAAAGACAACAGTCAGAGGTGGCCCCAGGAGCTGAGGGGGACAGTGGCAGACAGATCCAAGGTCCTGCCCTGGCCCTCCTTCCCTGAACTCCCTGTTCCTACCAAGGCCCCCCAGGTGGCCTACGTGGAGAAGCACTGAGCTGGCCAGAGAGGGACAAGGAGTAGCTGCCCACCATCCAGGAAGACTGTCCCTCCCACCCCTCCCAGCCACTAGCGGACTGTGAGCCTGAGGATGGACCCCTCTAACAACAGCTTCCACGGCTCCTCTGCCCCTGAGCTGCTAAACCAAAGCCCCCACCAGGCCTGGGGGCTTAGCAGCAGCCAGACCTCAGGGGACATACCCATCAGCATCCACCAGGTCCTCCTCGGTGCGCAGGCTCAGCACGTACAGCGTGGACATGGACACCACACTGGAAGCCACAGAAAAGGGTCACCGTTAGAGCCGGGGCCACCATCCATCCCTCTCTCCCTAGGGCAGGCCCTGTGGTCCTGGGCCTCCAATGCGGGGCTCCCCGGGGATGCCTGCACATGGGTCTCCTCTCCCGCCCTGGGAGGGGCAGGCAGGAGAAGGCAGCCACCTGCCCCAAGACCTCAGCCATCTTCCTCTGCGCCCCAGTCCCGGGCCCATGGGCGGCTCCACTCTCCCAGGCGGCCACCCCCAGAGCCAGGGAGCCAGGTCACCTGAAGGCCATGACCACCACCAGGGCGATGATGGTTCCCTGCAGGAACCGCTGGCTGATGCAGGCCTGGTCCGGGACCACTGATGATGGCTGAGGACCGGAGGGGAAGGGGAGAGACTGAGGGAGCCCGCAGCCTTACGCAGGCCTAAGGCCCCCCAGCAGCAGGGAGGAGTACAGGGCCTGGAGGGGAGGAGAAGAGGCCACAGAGGTGCATGCTGGGAAGCCTCTGGCCCTCCCAACCTCCCAGCCCTGCCCACCCTCACCTTGCTGGCCACCTTGGGAGGCCTCTTCTTGTGGGGAACGCTGCCTGCCCGGCTAAACTGGCTCCCGGCATGGCTGTAGCGAGAGGGCCGGGGTCAAGGGTGCCCCCAGGAAGTGGGATCTTGGGCCTCCACCCCACCCCACGCCCCCACCTGAAGGCGCCAGAGCTGCCGGTGGACTTGAGGCTGTCGAGGCGCCGCAGCTTGGCCAGCCTGTGGCTCCAGCGCTCCAGCTCGTCGATGCGCGTCTCCAGGTTGTCCGTGAGCTTGCAGAGCTCCTTCACGGCGCCCACGTTCTCCATGAAGATGCGCTCCTGCCGGGGCCAGTGGCCGCCTGTGAGGGCGCGGCCAGCCCTGGGGCTGCAGAGCCCCGTTCCCCACGGCCACCTGGAGGCCCTGGAAACCTCCCTCTCTGGGCGCAGGCCTCTCTTTCAGCCCAGCCTGGCTCGCTCCCGGGCCCGGCCCCACACCCCTGCCCAGGCTGTCCAGCTGCCCGAACGACCTCCCTGCTGTATCAGAACCAGCCCTGTCCCTCCAAGGCCTCAGGCTTCCGACCTGCCCCATTGGATGACCAGGTACCTCCGACCTGGGCATCCACCATGCAAGTGAGGCAAAAGCATGTCCCATGTTTCCTCTGTGCTGCATGAGGCAGAAAGGTCACCTTCACAATAAATCCCATGCTCGGGCTGGGGGCTTAACTCAGTGGCGGGGCACTTGCCCAGCGTGTGGGCAGCGCTGGGTTTCACCCCAGCACCGCAAAATAAGTCAAATAAATTGTGACAATGTCTTACTACCCTCCTTTATTGGGAGGTCCTTAGTGAGTTCCTCTTGCCCTTGCCCAGACAGCAGTGGTGGCCAAATTCACCCTCGGCCTCCATCACTGACCCCTTCCCTGGGGGTGGGGAGGGACGAGGCTGCTCCTCCTCCTGCTCCACAGGGCGCTCAGCTGACAGCCCCTCTGCCCCACAGCCCCTTAGTTCCCACACTGCAGACCTTGTTCACCACCAGGAAGTTCTCTATGGTTTTCCCATTGGCAAAGACCAAGTCTCCCGTGTCCTTCACCGCCTCTGGCAGGATCTCCTTCACCTCCTGGGCGATGACACCTGGGGAGGGACAAGCCAAGGTGGGGGGTGGAGGCTGCCCACAGCTCTCCAAAGGGCCGTCTAGCTGGGTTCCAAGGAGCCCTGGAGCAGGGTCCAAGTTACAGGCTCAAGGGGGCGTGGGGTCGCCGGGGTGGGCGGGGTCCTGGAAGTAAGAATCCAGGGGAAGGAGGCAGGAACTCTAGGGGACCGCAGGGCAGGGATCCTGGGCCAGGATTCTGAGGCCTATGTGTCAAGGGATGAGGTTCCCAGGAAGCACGATTTTCCAGGGACTGGGGGCCAGGACTTCTAAGAGGCAAGATTCCCGGGGTGCAGCTCTAGAGGAGTGAAGGGAAGGGGTTTCTGGCGTAGGATTTGCAGGGAACAGGAATGAATGGGAAAGAGTCTGGAAGCACAGGCGGGGCTACTGAAGTCGAGGTCAGGGGCTTCCCGGTTCCCAGCCCGCCCCAGGCCAGTCCCTACCGGTCTCTGGCGCAGCGGCCTCTATGCCAGCGCTGGCAGCGAACTCCGGCTGGTATCTGTAGTGCACCAGGCGCATGCGCGAGATCCTCTTCAGCTGCTCCGTGGTGTCCACCTGCGGGGAGGCGGCCCAAACTGAACCCTCCTGTCTTGCAGCTATCCAGAGCAGACCCTGGAGCCCAGGAGGGCAGTAGCCAGGGGCGGCAGTGTGGAGGGGAGGCTGGGATCGAGGGATCCTGATGCAGGATCTGCCCCGCCCCCCACCCCATTCTCCTTCCTTGGCTGCTCAGCCCCACCCTGGAACCCCGCCCCGAGGCTCCGCCCCTCACCCACAGCCCCGCCCCACCTCCTGCACGTGCTCCTTGACCCGCAGGTCCGACGGGTGCATCAGGGAGCCCATGACCTTGACGTTGCCGTGCACAACTAGTGCCTCGTCGGGCCGGTCTGTGTTGATGCCCACGCGGCCGTGGTGGAAAACGGTGTCGGGCACCTGCGCCCGCTGCCACAGCACGTCGCTGTCGCTCTCAAACTGGCCTGGGTTAGAGGCCTAAGGGCAAGTTGGGGCTGGATCAGTCCTGAGCGAGGAAGGACCTGCACGGCCTTGGGAAAAGGGGAAACCCCAGAGCTGCCCCCCTAGTCCAGCTAGGTCTCTTCACATCCTCACCCCCATGCCCAACCTGAACTGCCCTGCCCACTGTAGCAACGGTTAGTTACTTTTGGGATCCCAGGAGGCTCCATGCTTTATTGCAAAGGAGACACTGAGGCCCAGAGAGGGTTAGAGTCTGGCCCAAGGCCACACAACCAGTGCCCAGCAAGATCCACACATCGGCTTCCGACGCCCAGGATATTTCTCCAGGGGCGTCGCCGTCTACCCCTGGGGGCTAGGAGCCCTCACCCGAACGATGATGCGCTCTGAGATCTGGGCCGCCAGCGTGTAGTTCTGGTTCTGTGCGTGCGCCTGGAGCGCCACCACCAGCATGAAGTACCTGGGACACACAGGGCGCTCACAGGCACTCGGCGTCCTGCCCATCTGCGCCCCCCCACCCCCCACCTTTCCAAGTGTGCAGTCTACAGCACCGCACTCTGTCATCCCACTCCAGGAGGTAGCACAAACTGGACAGTCTTATAATGAAGGAAGCTGAGCCACCACTAGGGGGCAGTAAGGCCCAAGGCCCACAGCCAGGAAGTCACAGAGCTGCTTCTGGATGCTCTGAGGAGCACGTCTGGGGACCCCACGCCTGACATGCTCCTCCGACGGGGTCTCCCTGGGGCAGGGGTCTGGCCCGCTCACCTCTGGTCAGGGTTGGGCTTGCCCTTCTTGCGCATGTTGTTGGCGGTGGTCTCGCTGAAGTGCAGCCGCCCCACGGTCACCTTGGTGACCTGCTCAGGGGGTAGATTGACCCTGCAGAGGAGGAGCAAGGTGCTCAAGGGGCAGGGAAGGAGGCTAAGAGCCAGGCTGCAGCGGGGCCCCCAGGCCAGGAGCGTGCAGCTCCCAAGATGGCCCCAGGATGGGCCCGTCCAGGCCCCAACCCCACAGGGCCAGCCACTCACGTGACAGGGTTGAAGGGCCGCTTGCTTCGGTCGGACTGCGACTGCTCGATGTTGATGGACTGGTTCAGGGCCTCCAGCTGGGGAGGACGAGGCCAAGGGCACCTCAGGGTGGGGCTCCCTCTTGGGCCTGCCTCCGTCGCCCTCCCAGCCCAGACCCAGCTGGACCCCAGGAAGAAACGGAGCAGAATCTGCCCTCAGCCTCGGTCCCCACAGACTCGGAGGCCTGCTGCGTAGCCACACCCCCCACTTCCACGTCACTCACTCCTCCATCTTGAGGGCATACACAGCCTCCACACCCCCTTCAGAGTGCACCTCTACCCAGCTTCTGCACAGTGATGTGGTCACCAACACAGTGGCCACACCCCACCGCCATGCCCACCGGACTCTCCAGCACCCACGTGTGCCCACGCATGCTCATCCACACCTGCCTCCAGCCAGCCTCCCCGCACACCCACTCACACCTGAGCCCACGCTGGCCCCACACTCTCTCCCCCACTCGTGGCCCCTCCACCCTTCCAGGAGCATGGGCTGAGCCAGGCCAACACACCAGGCCCGGCTCAGGACACTGTGGCGGACAGACCCGGCTGTGTCTCCTCAGAGCTCCAAATCACCTGCCACTGTGGCTATGTGTGGGGCCTCCATGTTGCAGAGGACCTCAGGGCCCCCCCGAGGGCCACCAGTGTGGGGTCTGCCAGGAGGGGAGTTGGGGGCCTGAAGTGCTGGGAGGGCATCCAGGGAAGAAAGAGAGTCATGAGAGAGAAGGCAGGGGCTATGAATGGGCACAGGGAGGGTGGGCACAGATTAGAGCAGGGCTGGATGCCCGAGGCCCTGGTGGGCCCACCAGAGAAGTTGTGGCTGTGCTGGGAGGACACGGGGGTCTTAGAAGGAGGGCACATGCTGTGACCACCTGTGTCACAGGTCAGGCCCAAAGGAGGCGCTGTTGTGGACATTCAGATGGGGTGGGGTGACCTGGGTCAGGGGAGAGGCCGAGGGGAGGGAAGAGAGGGGACGAGAGGGAGGAATGAAGAACAGGGCCAGGTGCATGATGGGGGGGAAAGAAGGGGCCCCTAAATGTATAGCTTGGGTAACCAGCGAGGGTCCTGGGGGAGGGGCAAGTTCACAAGGAGTTTGGTTTGACGCTGGGAGCTGAGGGCCAAGAGATGGGTGTTGGCTTAGGGATGCAGACTTGGGGGAGCCCAACGTTTAAGGGGCACACAGAGCGGACGCAGAGGGCTGGGGGGGCAGAATGTAGCCGTGGGGTATCCTCACCCACAGTTGCTTCTCCTTGGAGCGTCTTCGGGCCCCGACCCCCCGGCCCTCCCGCCCTCGCCCCCTTGCCCAACCCCAGACGTGCCTTCACTCCATGCAGCTTCAGGTAGAAGCAGTCCAGGGGCTTGAGGCCCTCGGGCGTCTTCACGAACTTGGGTTCGCCCAGCAGGCCGATGTACACTGTCACCTGGAAGTGGTTCTTCTTCTGACACACGAAGGCATCGTCACCCACCGAGAAGTTGAAGCCCTTGTCGGCGTCCACGCGGTAGGTGAGCATAGGCCTGGGGGGGGCAGTGAGGGCATTCAGCGGAGGGTCCCCGACCTGGACCTCCCACGGGCCTGTGTTCCAAAGCCATTTCCTATTCTGGACCCCGAGATCCTTCCTAGAAAGGAAAACTGAGTCCCCACAAGGAGATCCGCAGATCTTTCCTTTGTAGGCCTGGGGCCACCGCCCTGCGCTGGTGATGGGGGTGCAGAGCAGGACCCTTGAAGCCCACCAGATGGGAGGGAACTCCCAAGGGGCTGGCGGCCCCTCCCCACACTCCCCCAGGGGAGATGGGGCCAGAGGGGCTGTCTGCAGAGCCTCACTGTGCCTGACAGCTGGTTGCCATGGAAACGGTGGAACCAGGCGCCAGCTCTGCGCGGGCCGCCCCGGCCCACCGGCTTGCTCAAGCCCCCAAATGCCTTTATTCTGACTCCCCTGTCTACCCTGTAGGGAGAGGGGCCCTTTTGGACTCCCCCTCAGAGTCAGCCAAAGTTTGCCACCTGTGGCTGCCATCGCATCCCAAGTCTGGCCCCTTGGGGGAAGTCCAGGTGGTGTAAAGAGGGCAACTGTTGGCCTAGGCTGGGCTCACCGGCCCCTAGGTCCCTAGGCACAAGAGGCGCCCCCGTGGTCATAGGAGCACCTGGTGCCAGCCTGGAGAAACTGTGTAGAGAGAGTTTCCCAGTTCATGGGAATGTCGTCTGAGGGGCCCAGGAAGGGAGGCTGGGCGCACTACCCCTTGCCTGGGGGCTCACTCACCTGTCTGACTTACTGAAGCACCCAGAGGGTGCCTGGGCCACACTGGGGACCTCTGCCGCTAGCTCCCTGGCCTTGGGGTTTGCCCAAGGATTGTGGAGGCGTTAGTCGGGGGGTTCCTCCCCAGGCTATGGGGACTAGGGCCCCATAACCCCCACTGCTCCAGACCTTATGGGACACTTCGGCTGCCGTGGCAACTGGACACACTCGCCCAGCCCTGGGGGCTACTAAGAATCCCACCCTGTGGGGCACCGGATGCCACTGTTCTCCTGAGAGGGCCTGGTCCTCCAAAGTCAGCTGAGGGGAGCCACTCGCTGACCCACCCCCTAGCCTTCTGGGGGAGCCAGGGGAGCGGTCCCCCAGGGGGCTCCTGGCCTGGGGCCTGGGAAGCTGGGTCCACATGGGTGTTGAGGGAGGACCAGGAACGCAGGGCAGCCTCTGACCCAGTCCACCCTCGCCCCTCCGCCCTCCACGGGGAGGGGGTTCTGGAAGAGACCTGCTCACACCCAGCTTCCTGCTACCTTCCTGGAATGCAGGAGGAAGTGGAGGAGGAGGAGGAGGGGAGGAGGAGCCAGCGAACACACCTCCTCCCACTTCCTCCTCACGTGGCTCCCACAGCCCCTCCCTGGTGGCCCCCGCCTCCTTAGGGAGGCCTAGGCTGGCCAGTGGTCAGGAAACCTGAGCTCCAGGCCTAGTTCTTCCCCTAGCCTGGGTGCCCTTCTATAAAATGGGACCATCTTGTACCAGGGCGCTCCCAGGCCCTGATCTAAGACCTCAGTGGCGTCCTGGGCTGTCCCAAAACGGGGTGGCCGGGTGGCCCAGGTCACTCACAGCTCCTTGTAGTTGGCGTCATACAGTGTCGCCCACTTGTTCTGCTGGTGCGGCTGCCACTTGATGGACTGGTAGTTGGGGTCCAGGTAGGAGCCACTGAGGCTATCATTGTCCTGCAGGAGACCTGGAGGGAGGGGACGGCCATGTGGGCCCTGGGACCCAGGTCCCACTCCCCAGCTCTAAGGACTGGCCAGCCGTGTACCTGGGGAGGGGGCACCTGGGGGGTGCCAAGGTGGCGTCTGGACGCGGGCGATGCTGAGGGGCAGGGAGCCGGGGCCGGGGGAGAGCGGGCCCTGGGGAGGCCAGGGTGGGGAAGGGGCTCGAGCAGGGTGTGGGGGCAGCGCCGTCACAGTCCCAGGCTCCTGTTTGATCATTCCATTCAGCATCTGGGCGTTGAGGGTGTTGGGGGGTGATTCGGAGTGCTTCCTCTTCTTGGAGGGGTGTGTGGGGAGCCTGGGGGGATAGGCATGCATCATGGGGGCTGGCCCTCCCTGAGCGCCCTGCCACTAGGCAGTGCCTACCCCTCTCCCCCCTGCCCAGCCCAGAGGACACCTCCTGCAGGAAGCCCTTGGGCTTGGCCTCAGCGATCCTGTCATTCCCCCTGCCGTGGGATCCAGGAGCGCAGGGGCTACTCCAGGCCCGTCTGTGTGTCCATCACACCCAGCAAAGGGCCTGGCACACAGAGCGCCCTGCGATGGTCCGTGGAATAAATGAGTCAGTTCCTTGGGGGGGGTCACTCTACTGCAAGGTGTGGCAGGGTTTGTAGAGAGTAGCCTTCAGGATTAGAAACAAGCCAGAGGGTCTGGGCCACAAAAGCTAGGGAGGGTTTCTTGTCCTGCACCTGCAGGGGGCAGTTTAGGGACAGATTAGGGGACCTCTTGACCCTCTTCTGGTTTACAAAATGTTTTGACAGCAAAGTATTTCCTTGAAGTCTTCAATCTTTGATGAAGTTTCAATATGCAAAACAGATCAAAGAACCAGGTGTGGTGGTGCAGGCCTGTAATCACAGCACTCAGGAGGCTGAGACAGGAGGCTCAACACCAAGTTCGAGGCCAGCCTGGTCTACATAGTGAGTTCCAGGCCAGCCAGGGCTACAAAGCAAAACTGTATCTCAAAAAACCCAAAAAACAGATCAAAGACAGCGTGCAGGTTAGAGTCAGCAGGGAGCTTGGGTCCAGGCCTAGAACGTCTTCAGAACCCTGAGGACTCCCCAAGGTAGACCCAAAGCCTCTGGGGTCTGGTTAAGAGTTCAGCCCTGGGTTCAAGTCCTGGCTCTGCCCTTTCCTGGTTCCAAGATCTGGGCCAGCCATTTTCCCTCTCAGACCTACCATAAACAAGGTGGCTGTCAGCAGTGGGCCACGGCTGTACCCCCAAGGCACGGCTGGACACAGGGGTAGAAATATGCTGCCCCCCTCTTCCCTGCAGAGCCTCCCGTCCCCCTGGCTCCCCGCCCCCCAGCCCACAAAGCGCCGCCCGCCAGGCCTTACTCAGCTCCATGCTGTTGCAGCAGCTGGTGCAGAGCCTGGGACTGCTGTGCGTGGTGGAGCTCGGCGGGCACCAGCCCTTGCCCTATGGCGGTGTACGGGGGCACGGGGGGCTCAGCCTTCATGTACAGGTCCCGCTGCAGGACAGGGTAGTGAGGTGGGGGCGGTGGGGGCGGCGGGGGACCGGACAGGTGGGCCGGGGGTGGGGGCGGGTGTTCCAGGCGGGTGGGCACTCCCACGTGGCACAGGCTCTCCGGGGTTAGGGTGCGCAGGAGATGGGGGTCTGCAGGAGAGATGGGGGCGGGCGTTGGACCCCAGCCTCGCTCTGCTTCCGGGGTTGAGGCAAGGGCTCCTGCTGCCCGCCTCCTGAGCCAGGCCCGAGGCTGGGTTTGTGGCCACTGCCTTCACCCCATCCCACCCAGCTGCCTCCCCGAGGCTGGTAAAGCCCAGCTCCCCAGGAAGATCCCCAACTCTGCTGGGGCCTAGACCCCAGCCCAGTGCCCCGCCCAGCCTCTTCCCCTCAGCAGCCCCTCTCCAGGCTCCCAGGGGCCAGTCTCCCAGCCCGAGGGGGGCCCGCAGCTCCCTTTGTTCCCCAGGAAGCATTCCAGGCATGTTTCGGTAAGATAAACAGAACTCTTGACCCCTCTTCAGGCTGCCCATGGTCATTCTGCTCTTGGCCGCCTGGGGGCCGCTGCACCCCTGAGTTCCCTGGAAGGTGAGGTGGGCCCAGCGGAGGCCAGGTCTGGTCTGAGGCTGCACCCGCAGCCTTCCCCCTCCGTCCACTTACCGCCGAAGGGCGCGTCCATGATGGCGCAGGCGGCCAGGCGGTGGCATCACGGGCAGGGACACTTGCTCAGAGGCAGGGCTGGGTTCCCCACCCGCCCGTGGGGAAACAATAGCCAGCGCCCAGGAGTATTTGACCAGTGATAATCTGGCCCATTGGGCAGCCGCTGGCCCCCTCCCTCCTTCCTCCCTCCCAACCCCGATAAGGCCGCCCCAACCAGCCCCAACCACTTGCCCAAATGCCCAGGGGGAGGGCGACGCCACCGCTGGACTCACCATTCACCTGCCGGGGGGAGTAGGCCTCGGAGCCCGAGTCTGGGGGTGAGTCCGGCAGTGTGCTGTGGGGCCAGAGGGGGCTGTCAGGCCAGCAGCTCAGCTCCCAGCCCGCCAGCTGGGCAGCTCCTTAGAGGACAGGGTGCCAGAGATACCCCACCCACCCCCACCCTGAGACTGAGGGCACTGGGGTCTCCTCACACCCACCCTTAGGGGCATTTCTCTGTTACACCCACCTTGGGGGTTCTGGCATGGCCTGGGGCTGAATATGGGGGCACAGCAGGGCCCTGCCCAGGATCCCCAGACCTAATGGCCACTTGTGGGTAAGAAACCAGGTCCCCAATGATGGCACAGGGACTCAAGGACCCTGTCCCCAGGCCAAGGGACAAGGGCTATTCCTCCCTTTCTGTACCCACCATAGCCGTCCGGCTTCCTGGAGACACAGGGCCCCAGGAGCTGGGCCTGGGGAGTTCAGTGGGTCCCAGGCCCACCCTCCTGGAGGCAGGTGTGGCCTGGGCGGGGAGCCAGCTCCGCTGGGCCTGGGCTTATTTTTTTCTTGCAAGTTTTGTTTTATCAGTGGTTCAGGAAAAAGAACAGACTCAACCCCAGAGGTCAACATGTCCTGTGCAGATCCTGTGCTCGCCCAGCAAGAGGGAGGCCGTGTCCACTCTGGGATCTAGTTCCTCGGCCACCCTTAGTCCCCGGGTCTGGAAAGACTCCTTTCCATCATGCCCAGGGAACTGCCGAAAGGCCAGCAAACCATCATGGACACAGCCCTGCCCTGACTACAGCATCCCTCTGTGTCCCTGGACAAACCACCCACCCACCTGTGGGGCTTCATTTGCAGATCTCTGAAACCAATTCAAGAATATGGCTCCTGCCGGGAGCGGTGGCGCACGCCTGTAATCCCAGCAGCTTGGGAGGCAGAGGCAGGAGGATCACAAGTTCGAGACCAGAGGCAGTCTGTGTAACTTAGCGAGACCCTGTCTCAAAAAGTAAAAAAATGGGCTGGGGGTGCAGCTCAGTGGTCCAGCACTTGCAGAGCACGCAAGCGTGAGGCCCTGGGTCCAACACCCAGTATCGGGGGAAAAAAAAAAAAAGAATATGGCCCTTATTTGGATAGAGGGAGAGGTTGGGAAGCCATAAACTCCAGGCCAATTCAAGACGATGGACACTGAGACAAGGTTTTTGAGGGTGACACAGGAAAGGAGATGGGGGCTCACATCCCCAGCTCTTGCCCCAGCCTCTGACCCCATGGACTGACCCACGGATATCCAGCTCCAAGTCTACCTCCTGCCTGCTCCTCAAACTTCCCTGACATTGCTCTCGGGTGTCTAATATTTCAAGGTCTTTCACAACCTCTGGTCCCTGCACTCAAATGTCCCAGATTCATAGGACTTTATATTTTTCCTTATAAATTCTTCTCACTTCTCCTAGTCCTCTGTCTGGTGATGCTTTGTTTTGTTTTGTCTGTTTTGGTTTTGTGGTGCTGGGGATGGAAGCCAGGGCCTCGTGTGTCCTAGGCAAGTGCTCTACCGCTGAGCTACACCCCCAGCCCTGGGAGGTGTTAGTGTCTCCCTCCCCACCTGCAGAATCGATAAAAGAGGAGTAGGTCTGCCTTGTTTATCACCTAGAGCAGGTGGAGAGGCCTTGGCCCCGGGATCCCTCTGTGGCCCTGACACTCAGCACATGCGTATTAAATGCTAAGCAGCTTTGTCTTAGAGACAGCGTCAAAGCCGCAAGCAGCCAGTCTACCTTGCAAAGGTTCACCCTTGGCCTCCACCACTGTCCCAGATAAACCAGGGGCTCAGGGGACTGACGGGCTGGGATTTGGCTCAGTGGGTAGAGCACTATGCTGCAGTCTCTGAGGTCCTGAGTTCAATTCCCAGCACCGCAAAAATGGGAGAAGGGCCTGGCAATCCACTTCCAAGGCAATCCCGAAACAGTCAGCCATTGAAAACCCTATGAGGGTCGCTATGAGTCGGATACTGACTCGACGGCACCTAACAACAACAACAACAACAGGGGACTGACGAGGCATCAGTGCCCATCATCCGCCCGGCACTCCCTCTCTGCTTTCTCTCAGTTTCCACAAGGACCTTGACGGGGAAGCATCTGGGGTTCACTCTACAGATGAGGAGACCGAGGCCCTGAAGGAGGTTGGGGGTCACCAAGGCCGGAAGCTGGTAAATGCTGGGGCTGAAGCAGACTGCTGGACACGCCATGGTCTGCGTCCCCAGGACTCCAGCCTTCTACCCAGAGACAAGGTCCCTGCCGCTGCCCTGCCCCAGGAGGGGAAGCCAGAACTTTCCTGAGCTCCTCTGCAGAGCACAGCAGATCTGGGTTTCCCGCTTCTTCCTTCAAGCGCAAGCTTTAGGGCTGCCCTGGAGTCTGGCAGGGCTGGCGGCCACTCGAAACTGTGGGTCAAAGCCAGGCCCAGGGTCGGGCCGCTGGAGTGGACTCCTCGGAATGTGAGAAACCACGTCTGAGCCACTGGTAACTCCCAGGGTCACAGAAAACACCAGCAAAACATGCAGGGGACAGATGAGGCAGTGCGGTGTGTGGGTGCCCTGCAGGTGAGTGCGCGAGTGTTGGAGTTTCCAAGAGGGCCAGGGGTCCTGGCCTCCAATCTTGCCCCTTCTTGTCTCCTCTCCACACTGCTCTGACTTTTTTTTTTTTTTTGTGGTACTGGGGGTTGGACCCAGGGCCTCGTGCTTGCATGCTCTGCAAGTGCTGGGCCATTGAGCTGCGCCCCAGCCCATTTTTTACTTTTTGAGACAGGGTCTTACTAAGTTACACAGACTGCCTCTGGTCTCGAACTTGTGATCCTCCAGCCTCCACCTCCTGAGCCGCTGGGATTACAGGCATGCGCCACCACGCCCGGCGCTCTGACATTTTTCTAGCACCATGTCAGCCCTCATCACCACCCTGCTCAGAACGCTGGTGGCCACCCACAGCCTCTGATCAATGCCCACGTGTGCCCACTCGGCCTAACGCTGGTCCCCAGCCCTGACCTACCCTCAGGGCAGCCCACCACAGGGTCCTTCCCGCTGCCAGTGCTGTGGCCACCACATCCCCACCTCCTGCCCCCGCCCACTCCCTGCCCTCACTCACCCTGGGGCATAGGGTGCCTTGGGTTCTGCCTTGATGGGGGGCCCAGAGCCCCCCAGGAAAGGCTTAGGAGTGGCGCCTATGCCATTGTTGTTGTTGCAGTTGAGTGGGGCGCTGTAGCTTGGGGGTGGGAGGGGACCATGGCGCCCCGGGGAGGGTCCACTCCCAGGGGGGCTCAGGTGGTGGAGCCCGCTGGAGCCAGGGATGGCTGGCTGCCCATGGGGGAAGGCGGCCGCACTGGCTGGAGCAGCGATGTCAGGAAAGCAGCTGTGGAGGAGAGACGAGGCTGAGCCCCTGGGCCAACGGGAAGAGCCACCCCCTCCCACAGGACAGAGGGGTCTGAGGGGAACCCCATCACCCTGGAGGCCTGCAAGGGGGCGGGGCCAGAGGCTGGCCAGGGCAGCTTACAGGTCCGAGGCGTCATCCTTGCTGATGTACTCCTCCAGGATGCTGGTGTCTATGTTGGACGGCTCCAGGGCACCGCTGATGTCGTGGCCTGCAGGACAGGGGAGTGGGCTGGGGGCAGCTCCTCACAGATCCGGGGCCTCTGGCCCCGCCCTCCAAAGCCCATGTGCTGCTGCTCCTCCTCGTGTGTCCAACACCCCTCCAGGAAGCAAGCCTCCCCCAGTCCCCCAGGCCACCTCCAGTCTCCCAGCAGATGAGCAGCCCAGAGCATGGATTTGTGGACCGAGAGGTGGCTCTTGTCCCTCCATGCTCCTTTCCGGCTATGGGACAGGAGCAAGCCCTGCCCTCTCATCGTTCTGTGAGCGAGGGATAAGTGAGATGCTTAGTGGAGCTGAGGGCCGGGACCCCAATGTCTCAGACCCAACATAACTGCCCCACCCCATGCTCCCAGGGTCAATGCCAAGCTGCCCAGCTGTGGCACGTGGAGGCATGAGGCATGGCCAGGTGGAGCATACGCGCTGGGGGCCCAGGGACGGAGGGAGCCACAGAACCCCAGGCCCCAGCGTTAGGGGAGGCAGGGCTGGAATTGGGAGCCCGCAGCACCAGCAGGCAGAGCGCTGCTCCTCCACCCTCCCCTGCCCAGCCCCATGAAGGGGAGAGACTCAGCAAAGGCAGCCCAGGGCTCCTGGGAGTCATGAGGGAGGAGAGTGGGTGGCGCTGGCCTTTCCCCTCCCAGGGTCACCTTGTGGGGGGGGGCAGTTGGAGAGTGGGGTGATAAGGGGGCTGACGTGAGAGATGCGTCAACCCCGATAATGGAAGACGGTCCCACCCACACTGTTGGCCTGGGCCAACCAGCCCCACTGAGGCAGCAGGGCCCCTCCCACAGGCCTCTAGGGCCTGGAGTCTCCAATCCCAGCCCAGCCACTGTCTGCTGTGTGACCTTGGGCAGGCCAAACCCTCTCTGAGCCTCAGTGTCCTCATTAGTAAAACGGAGACAGGAACAGCTAAAGCCTCTTGGAGGCCGCTGTGACAATGTGAAGGTAAAGTTCTTGAGGTGCCAGTACACAGGAGGAGCCCTGCAAACGGAGTGGCCTGTCCCTACCTCCCACCCTCCCCTCCAGCACCCTGGGGTCCCCAAGCCCCCAGCCCGGCCCTACCCTGGCCCCGGCCTGGCATTTCAAGAATGCTGAGCCCTGCTTAGGTGATTAATGAGTGGCTAAGCTCCCCTGGGAGTCACGCGCCGCCTGCCCCGGGCCAGAGCCCTCCTGCTGCCCCCCACTGTGGCTCACCCAGCTGCCACCCCAGGACACCCAGCCCTAGTGACCACCGGCCATCCGCACCCTGTGGGGCTGCGCATAAGCAGCCTGCACGCGCAGGTTCCAGCCCCACCCGACCCTTCCCTGGTAACCACAGTTCCCGTTTATTGAGCACATACTGTCTGCCACGCACTGCACACCAAGCACATGAATGAACAGGGGAGCTTATTATGGGCTACATGTCTGCAGGATCTTCATGCACAGCCTGTCGTTGAATCCTATCATCCCATCATAGTGACCACGGAGGCGGCATTGATGGTGACGTCAGCGCCTACCGAGCGCCTACCAGTACTTCTCAATTTGTAACTGATGATGATAATGACGGTGGCAGTTAGGGGGGCTCAGACTGCCTGAGCGCCTCCCAGGCCCGGCGCTATTCTGAGTGCTTTATGTATTTTACCTCCCAGTCGCCCCATGAACCTGGTGTTAGATCTCCATCTCGACTGTTCAGAGAGGTTAAGTCTCCCCCAAGGCAACACAGCAAGGTGGAGTCAAACCTAGGTAACAGGGATCTGACTCAAGGAAGGCAGCTGTGGCAGATGGATGTTGCTGTGTCTCCCGGGCCCACACGGATTGATGGGCTGGAAGGTTCCTGAGAAGGACAGAGCTGGAGGAGTGTGGAGGAAGGAGGGATGGGAGCCTCCCCGGACTCTGGGCACTGAAGCTGCAGGTTTTTGAGACTGAACTTGAAGTCTGCGGTGAATGATGGGCTGACATGGTCACGGTGCTGCTATTTATAACGGGCCAGCCCCTCCCCTGCCGCCCCTCCTCCCCTGGCCAGGAGCATTCCTAATCACCCCTAATCCTCCTGCCCACCTCCCCCGGCATGGGGGCCTCAGCTGAGGCATCCTGGGAGACCCTAACAAGAACCAGATGTGGCTGGGGGGAGGAGGGACCCTCCGGTGCCAGGGGCCGGGAGGACGGAGGGGGAGGCGGGGGATGATGGCAGGCAGGGTGGAGGTGGGCCCGGGGTGGCGGGAAGTTGGAAGGCCTCCTAAGGCACACCGACCCCCACCTTCTTGCTGCCTCACCTTCTCCCCAGCCCGACAGGTCCAGCTGATAGGCAGAAGCCCCCAACTGTCCCACAAGCCACACTGGAGGTCTATAACGAACGGGGGTTTGCTGGGGTCCAGGGATCCAGAGGCTGCAGCAGAGTCCAGGGGGAGCCCAGGAGAGGAACTGAGTCCTTGAGGTACACTCATGGGGTGCCCCTCCCCACCACTGCCAAAGGAGCCCCAGAACGTCACTGGATCCCAATTAGGGGCACCCGCCAGGCAGGAGGCTCAGGATGGGGGAGCTTCTCACCCTGATCCTCAAGACCTCCGTGGGAGGAGCGAGTTGGCCTGACAGAGGCGGCCCAAGGCCCCACGACCAGAAAGAGATGGCGCAAGCTCGGCCAAGCAGCATCTCCGTCCTCCCCTGCCTCAAGCCCTCCAACAACTTGCTGCTGTCCAAGACCTGGCATGGCCAGCCCTCTGCCTGCCCCACCACCTCTTCCTACCTCACAACCTCTTCCTGCCCCAGCCTGTCTCCCAGTAGCTCGCCAAGGTCCAGCTCCTGCTTTCTTCCCATTCTGGGATAAACATGTCTCATCCCCCAGCAGGGCCTTTGCACAGGCTGTGCCCTCTGCCAGAGGAAACAGATTCCTGTTTCCGCTCAGTCGGAGCTTAAATGCAAATTCCCTGCAAGAGGCCTCCCCATGCTACTTTCCCATCAGGCTGCCCACTCTCCCTCCCTGGGGAAGATGAGCACCCACGGCTCACTTACTACATGGCCACCACGCCCAGCTCCGTACCATGCTCATATTTAATTCTCCTAACCTCTCCTACGGGCTGGGATTTAGCTCAGTTGGTAGAGCGCTGCGCTGCAGTCTCTGAGGTCCCGAGTTCAATTCCCAGCACCACAAAAATGGGAGAAGGACCTGGCAATCCACTCCCAAGGCAATCCTGAAACAGTCAGCCATTGAAAACTCTATGAGGGTCGCTATGAGTTGGACACAACTCGATGGCACCTAACAACAACCTCTCCTACAAGGCAGGTGGTTTCCTTCTTCTCCATTTTACAGATGAGGAAACTGAGGCTGGGCTGGGCACCTTGCCCATAGCTTCCAGAGGCAGGGGCTGGGCCCTGCCCTCTGTCTCTCTGGCATGTAAGTATCCCAGCACACAGTAGGCATGCAATAAATGTCCATGGAATGAATGTGCAAAGCGGCAAGCTGGGGACCCCAGGCAGGCCATGCTGGGCTTGAAGTCCATGTCTACGCAGGGCCCCTCTGGGTCCTACCCTGTCCTACGGCCCTGGGCCCCAGCTGCTTTGCATTAATTAGGCCCTTTATTACCTGCTTGGAACAGGAGCCAGATGCTGCCCCTTCCCGGCAGGCTGGGGTCGGTGCTGTGGGAAAGTGTCCCTCTCCTCTTCTCTCCTCCTCCCTTTAAGACCACCCAGCTGGGCAGGAGGGACACCCAGGTGCAGGATTCTCGCAGGCGGGGACCCAGGTGGCCCCTCCACCCTGGACCCCTCCCTCCGCCCCTCCTCGTGCTTATGCCCCCCCCCCACCAGCTGTGGCTGCTGGCTAAGGCTCGGCCATTGTCCCAGGAACCGGGGGAGGGTGGGGACACGGCACAGTGGGAGGCTTGTGCCCGGCCCACCCCCTCCCCTGCCCCGTCAATGGGGCACTTGTCAATTCATGCCCCAAACATGGCGGAAATCCCGTTGGCCACGTGGCTGTGGACAGAGCAGGCCAGGGCCTGAGGATGCGGGCTGGGCTCGGTGGATCTGAACTTGGGATGGACAGGGTGCCAGGGCCCAAGGCTGTCCCCAGGTGTCCACCCTAGAGGTCTGAAAAGCAGCAGCTGGGGTCAGGTACCACCCAGCCTGGTGTCCGCACAATGCCCGGAGAGAGAGCAAAGAGGTCTGGCTTCTGATGTGGACCCCCGACCTCGCTGCTGTGTGACCTTCAGCAAGGGACCCATGGCTGTGCGACCCTGTGACCTTGGCTTCCTTCTTTGTCGATTTGAGCTGGAGTCCCTGCATCTCAGCGTGGTCTTGAGCCTAACCGAGCAGAGCCACAGGAGCCCCTTCCTTGGCCAGTGCAAAGGGCTCCGCCCCTCTCCCAGCTTCCCCTCTCCTTTCCTGCCAGAGCCTCTGCCCACACCCCTCTGCCTTTCCAAACACCTGCTCCAGGGGCCTGGGGCTGCAAGGGCGGGCACCTGCTCCTTCATCCCTCCAGGTATGACCAGCACTATACTGTTATTCCAGCCTACAGGCTGTAGCCTCAAGCACCCTCACCCCAGCGGGTAAACCTTCTATGCCTGCCTCCAGACCTGCCCAGGCAGTCCCTCGCCAGTCGCCCCAGCCACAGAGGGCTCCCAATGCTGTGGGCCATCTCCCAGCATTCATTGAACTACAGCATGCGCCAATCAGATCACATCAGGACAGGGTGTGGCAAGCTCTCACCTCCTCTGATCTACACTCTCTGTCTTTATTAATATGACCTGTGCCTGGTAGCTGGCCCTGCTCCAGCTTCAGCTGGTGACCAGAGCCTTCTCATCCAAATGCCTTCAGGTCGGATGCTCGACAGCACAAACCCCCTTTGCATCTCGCGTCAAGTTCTCAGTCAGCTTTGTCCCAACAGCCATGCCTGAGAAAGATGGGGCTCTCCAGTCACTGTCCCACCAGGTCCTTAAATCTAAGTCATAGTGGTCTCTGGGTCCCTCCCACTTTCTCACCAGAAATGCAGAAGAGCCCCAGAGTCTCCCAAGGGACCCAGAACCCTAGCCATCCCCGGGCTTGGGCTCTCTCCTCCCCCATTTCCACACGGCTGCCTCCTTGGCCTCAGGACAACATGAGCTGAGCTCACAGCCCCAAGATGCTCCTGAGCTCGGACTGGGAGAACTGAGGCCACAGCTGCAGGCCATTCTCAGGGGACCCGCGCTGTTCCCGGGTTTGTCCACTGGGCGCTGGAGGCCCACGGCCCTAACTCCATGAGACCGAGTTAGCTTCCACCCAGTACCTCTGACCCTCTCCACAGCGACCAGGGCAGGCTGGCTACCCCTGCTGTGGCGGGCCCCTAAGCTTGGGATGGGGACAGGGGTCCGCCAGGGTTCCTCCTGCTCACCTGTGTTCACTCAGCAGCATGTCCCCCTCGGACCCACTCTGCCATGTCCACGCAGCCTCGAGGGCTCCTCCCCTTGCTCAGGAAGTTTTCATCAAGCACCCAGAATGCGTCAGGCACAATATTAGGCTTTGGGGACGCAGCAGTAAACAAAGCAGACAACACTTCCCCCCCCCCCCCCGGGGAGCTGACATCCCAGGGGACAAAGTCAGGGGACAAGACAGGGCAGTAAAATCTGTTGCCTTTTAGAAGGTTCCAGGATTCCAGGCAGGAGGGGTGCAGGTTGTGAGGTCTGGTGTGGTGCAAGCCCACAGCTCAGCACACCTCACAGGTGTGTGTGCTGGACACAGAGCCTGGCCCGAGGGCAGGCTCCAGCCACCACCCCTCCTGGGACCCAGGGGACCCCCAGGACAAGCTTCTGCCCTCTTCTCTCCTGCGATCCCCCTCCCCTCCAGCTGTGGCCACACCCTCCCCATCAGCTCCAGCTGGGCCAAGTCCAACGAGGCAAACTCCTGTCAGGGGCCCAGGTTACCCCAAAAGGCAGCCCTTTGCCCACAGGCTCCCGGGACAGGGCTGGGATCCCCCTCACCGCTCCTAGGCCACAGACCCCACGTGGAGGCACAGGGAAGACAGGACGCTCAGGCTGAGGCCAAGACGTCCACTGGCCAGGCCGCTGGGGGTTCTGGGCTCCACTGCTCCCCACCCGGCCACTTTGCCCTTCTGTCCACTCCTACTCCAGGATTTGGCAATTTGGGGGTCTCTCTGCTCACCGCACACAGCCCTGTCCATGTGAGAGAGGGCCCTGAGGTCCAGAGAGGCCGAAGGCTGACGGACCTCACCCAGCATATCCATCAGCGTGCAAGGAAGGGGGGCTTCATCTGCAGCCCCAAGCTGGCTCTGGCTGTACCCCGGGATCCCTTCCCAGCTCTGCTGTGGCTACCCTGAGGGAGCCTGATGTGCGCCCTCCTCTCCTGCCTCTGCCCCCCACTCCAGAAAGGAGGTGACACCACCTACTCTCCCACTGCACCCCGGGATGCCAGGGTGCTGGATGGGCAGGGAGCTCTGATCCAGGCTGGAGGGCATTCAAGAGGTGACTGGGGAAGAGTTGCCTCCTCACAGAAGAGTCAACCCTAACAGTGGGAATGGAGTGAAGCCCCTGGGACCACCATTTGCTGACGTGGTACAACTCAAAATGAGAAGAAACAGTGGCTGCAACAATGGGCTAAAACATAAAAAGATCGTGTGCATGGCACAGATTTGGGTAGTGTTTTGTTCTATTGTACATGGGGTCACTGTGAGTCTGATGCAACTCAAGGGCACCTAACAAAAAATGACCCAGATGCCACAGGCAAAGATAAAGGATGGTCAAGTGTCATAGGAACAAGTTCTGAATCTCTGAGGTACAGGGTGGAACAGGCCCAAAGGATGTGCAGGGACCAGAACCTGGCATAGGACTGGACCTGCCGGGCCATAGCCGCTACCACAAAATGCCCTCAGCAGAGGGACAGTTCCCCTCACCTCTGGAATAAGGAGCCCAGAGAGGATGAGGGGCTTTCCCAGAGCACACAGCGCCAGCCGCAGGGCTCCAGCCCAATTCTGTGAATATCAGCCTACCCTGCGGGCCAATACACCTCAAGGTGGGCACATCACACCTGGCAAAGTCCCGCGGAACAGGTTGCGTGAGCCCGTGGGACACTCAATGGATGGAGCTGACATGGAGTAGGACCCAGGCCACGCACTGTCCTATGCCTTCCACAGGCTCTCTTCCCCAATTCCACAGAAACCCCCACCACTACCAGCAACTGTCCCCCCATTTTACAGATGAGACAATGGAGGGCAGCGAGCTCGGGGGACATTCCCGGAAGGCGGGCCATGAGGAGGCAGCAGAGCAAGCAGCCCACCCCGCAGCCCACCCAGCCAAGGCGCAGAAACTTTGCATCATTTCCCGTCCCCCAGCCAACCTGCCACCCATACCCAGCCACACCTGGGGCTGGAGACCTTGAGATGGGAGATAAGCCCCCCCAGCAAGGGAAACTGAGGCCCAGAAGGGTGCACGAGGCCAGGAGTAGGAAGAGGAGGCAGGCTGCCTGAACAGGGTGGGGCCACCCCTGGTTAATGATTTAATTAATGATTTCTGCATTGGCCTTATCAAAGGGCAAAGTCCAAGGGCAGCAGCCAATCAGCAGCCTCGCTGGCTGTTACCCAGTAGCTTCTGCTGCTAGCCACCCCCCAGTGTGGCAACTTCTTGAGAGATGGGGAGGCAGGTCCCCAGGGAGAGGCCATTCTGTCCATAGTGGCCTGTCTGTCCCCAAACAGCCTCCCTGACTCTGCCTAAGACTCCAAGGAACACTCTGTCTATACCGCGAGAACCGAGACAGCCCGAGGCCAAGGTGCTGCTCCTGACCCCCACACTAGCCTCAGTCCCGCCCAGAGAGTCGCTGCCCACGATGTGCCCCCCATCCTACCCCAAGGTTTCTGTTCACCTATCGATTGCCGCCTGCATCCATTGGGAACGTTTCCTGCCTGCCCTCCATGGGGCCCCCAGCTGGGTGTAGGGACGAGAGGATGAGTCAGGACCCCCCCCCGCCCCGCAATTGTCCCTTTCCCCAGCTTACGACAGGGAGCGGGGTCTGAGTGGGCCCAGGAGGCCCCTCATCTCATCCCCCTGGGAGACAGGGGCCAAGAAAGCCTGTAACCAGTACCCCACCCCCAGAAAGACAGACAGACTGACATGGGTCACACAGCTGTCCCCATCTCACGTCCCGCTTCAGCCCGCCCACCCGTGCAGGCTGGGGGGCTTTCTCCCAAGTCACCACGTATCCTCCACCTAAGACTCTTGAACTGCAGAGAGAGGGCAAGGATGCTGCCCCCCAGCAGGGAGACCCTCCTCCCAAGGCCCCGGTGGCAGAGCAGAGAGCTGGGAGCTGGGCTCACGCCATACCCCTTGCCTCTCCCGTCCCTGGGAGCTGTGGGGAGCCCGGCTCCTCTTCATCCACCTTGCATGTCCTATCAGAGGCCATGAGTTTGTCTTTTTGTTAGATGGCGGAAAACAGTCACACTGGAAGCCCCTGCGCTGGCCTCTCTGGCCCACCTACCCTTGCAGAGAAACTGAGGCTGGATAAAGAAATGTCAGCCCAGGCTGCCCCCTGACTCAGGAGTGATCCAGGTGTCCTCCTTCAGCCTTGGAGGCTGCAGAGGTGGGTTGTTGTTGTTAGATGCCATCGAGTCGGTATCCGACTCATAGTGACCCTCTGTACAACACGGGAAACACTATTGTCAGTGCTTCTCTGATGTTCATAGGGTTTTCAATGGCTGATTGATTTTTGGGAGGGGGTTGCCGGGTCCGTCTCCCAAGCCTACAGCACCTCGTGTTCCCAGGCAGTCTCCCATCCAGGTACTAACCAGGACCAACCCTGCTTAGCTTCTGAGATCTGACGGGATTGGATGCCACAGGGCTACTACTGCAGGCATAGAGGCAGGTGGAGGCCCCTAAACGCTTTGTGGCCTGCCCAGCCTCTACGAGATGCCCAAATCCCTTCAGTTTCTAGGGCTCCCTCCACATCCACCTCCTTCCTGGGGCACTGGCTGTGCACTCCAGCCTTACGCACCCCTAGACTCACAGGCCAGCCCCACCTGCTTCCAGGCTCACTGGCTCATACTCTGAAATGTCCCTCCTTCCAAGGACTGGGACAGGAGGCTCCTCAGAGCTGAAAGCACCACAGAAACCCTCTCTGCCACTGGGTCCCGTCTTGCAGCTGAGGAAAAGGGGCCCAGAGAAGGCCACGGCTCTGCATAGGGTCAGCCCGCTCTCCACGGCCCAGCCTGCACCAGAACCTCCGAGATCTTGCCCCATCCTCTGCTGCTGCCCTGCCCCTGGCCTTGGCTCTGGGAGGGCAAGGCCCCAGTCAGTCAGGAAGGAGAGGTACACGTGCCCGCGAGCCCAGTTACCTGCTGGGAGCCAGTGCATCCTGCCCGAGGGTCCCCTCTCTGCAGGCCCTGCGCCTGCGATCTGGGCTGCTTTTGCCTCTCTTGAGGGGATTAGCTGGGCAGTCACGGGGGCCCCCGGCCGTACCAGCCTCGAGGGGGCCGACCTGTCTCGGCCTCCCACCTGAGACCCAAAGCGCCTTAGCCCCCAGCCTCACCACTTGCCCAGGGCAAGAGCGGGCCACGCAACTGTGCGCTGGGAGAATGGGTGCCAAATCAGGGGAGGGGCCTCCGCGCAGCTGCACCTCTGCAAAGCCCTCTGTGCCTCCCAGCCCAGGGCCCAAAGCATGGAGGCCCCTGCCCATCATCCAGAGGGAGCCACCGAGGCCACGGGGAGACCAGGGCGAGGACTCAGGTGGCCCCAGCCCCGATTGTGAGAGTCCGTGTTGCCTCCGTGAGCTTGGCAATGACCCCCCCATACACACACGAGTGCGGCTTCTTGCTCTCTCACCTTGTCTAATCCACTGGGCCCCGCACTCCTATCCAGATGCCCCCACCCCATCCGATTCCCTGCAGGGCCTTCTCCTCCCCAGTGGCCAGAGTCCCAGCCCTCGGTGCCCACAGCCCCGCCCCCCTCACAGGCTCTGGAAACTGCTCCAGCCCGCCCTCCTGGGCCGGCGGCCCCACACCCCACCCTGCTCCCCACAGACATTCTTGAGTCTCCTCTTATCTCTCTGGAGAAGCCTCCCCACCAGGCGGGCCGCATGGCTGAGCTGTGGCGTCAGCCCCCTGCACCCCCCGCCCAGGCCAGGAGGGAAGGTTTGGCTCAGGAGCAGGGAGCCCAGCCCAGGGCCCAGGCTCCCCAGAGGAGGAGGCACAGGGCCTGGCCCACGGGTCAGCAGAGTACCTAGCAGGCGTAAGGGGTCCCGATCAGTACCCACTTCCCCTGCAAGGCCCAGCGGCTCCTTCCCTCCTCTGGGACTTCCCAGTCCCCATAAGGCCCCTGGAGAGCTCAGAAGGAGGCATGGTGTCTGGGGAGAACAAGGGCCCCTGGGGCCCAGGAGGGCTGCCTGGCACCCTCAAACGCCCCAGCTGCCTCAGGATCTGCCACTGGACCCAGTCCACACCTGGCCTCTGGGCCTTGGATCTGCCCAGATCCCCAGCATCCTGGAGTGGACGGCTGAGGCTTCAGAGTGCCCTCATCCGGGCTGCTCAGTAAAGAGGTGTGGACAAAGGTTCCTGCTACCACCACCCCCAGTCACAGACAGAGAAACTGAGGCAGAGAACGACTTTTCTCTCTTGCCCAGGGGGCTCCCAAGGGAACTGAGGACTGGGCTTGACACCTGGGCCTCGAGTTCCACCCTGAGCCTCACTGTCCCAGCACAGCGTGCCCATGGAAGGTTCTTCAGCTCAGAGGCAGGATGTGCCCTTTGGGTCTGGGAAAAGAGCAGGGGCAGGGCCCGGGCTCCCCAAAATGGTAGGGAGAGACACAGAAGGGGCCAGGGGGCCTGGTTCCATGTTCCAGGGAGGGTCTGAGAAGCAGAGTGGGCTGGCAGACGTCAGCCGGCACCTCCCCTCCCCCTCCCACACACGGTCCCCACCTTCCAGAACCCAGCACTCAGGGAGGAGGGGCAGCCCTGGAGGAGGGGCAGGGGCTGCTCGGGCAAAGCGGGGAGCTGGTTCCACATAGGAGCAGACCTCTGAAAGTCATGTAGGGGTGGGGGGTGGAAAACATGGTGGAGGGTGTGTAGATGTCACCCTAGGAGGGGCCTTTCAGGTCAAGACAAGGGGATGAGGTCACTGCTCGGGGGGGACAAGGCACAGCTCCAAGTGACAGGTGTGGGGGCCACAGTCCTGAGGAGGCGCTTGGGGCTGGTGGGATACAGGTCGCAGCACCGGGCGGGTGTTGAAGAGTAGAAGTGGCTGGTGGTAGGGACGCCAGCTTCAAGAAGGTTCCATCCCTAGGAGAGCATGCTGGGGAGGGGCCCCGCCTCAGGTAGGGAGGAGGAACTGCTTCAAGGGGTATTTCAGGCTTCCCCAAGGCAGGTGACAGTCACCAAGGAGCTCTCTGTCGCCAAAGGGGTCCTGGCCTCTGGGCAGCACGGTCCAGAGGTCCCAGCTCCTGGGAGTCAGGCTGAGGGGAGGCCACCAATCCTAGAGGGACTTTAGGGGTCTTGGGCTCTGGGCTCTGGGCTGCCAGCTTAAGGGGTATGGGAGGTCCAAGAAAGTGTGTTGGGGGTCTAGCCTTAATGGGGTTCCAAGGAAGCACAGTAGAGGGTCCCCCAGATTCAGTTAGTGTTCTGGGGACAAGGGTGTCACCACTTAGGCAGAGTGAGCACCTGGAAGGCTGGGGAAGGAGAACTTGTGTCTGGAAGGAGACGTAGCCCCAAAGAAGCAGCGTGTTGGGAGGGCAGACAGGGGGAGTCCAAGGCCGATGGAGGTAGGTAGTGCCCTCCCGGGCGCCCAGCGTGGGAGTCACACATGGCGAGCCAGTGCCAGCCTGGAGGAGGCTCCCTGCCCAAAGGAAGGATTCTGGGGGTCCAGGCATGCTGGGACCCCAGGGAGGGCACAGGCCCCGGGGAGATGGGTTGGGGTTGCCAAAGCTGGAGGGTCGCTGCCCCGCCAGCCCTTGGTCTCTCACCTTCGAAGAAGCGCTGCAGCGCCTCCGTCTCGTCCACCACCTCCATGTCCGGCCTGCCCGGCGCGCGCTCCGCCGCGGCCCCGCTACAGCCCGGCCCGGGGGCGCGGCATCGCCGGCGCGGCCCGCGCGACAGTCCCGGCTCCGCTGCGGCTGCGGTCCCACCGGCCCGCTGCGCGCTCGCCCCCCGCGCTCCTGGCCCGGCCCCCGCCCGCCCCGCGCCCCGCGCCCCGCCTGCCCCGCGCAGCGCCCCCTGCGGGCCGGCCCTGGCACGGCCCCCCCCAACCGTAGGACACTCCGGCGCCTCCAGGCGGCGCTCGGTGAGGGGTCCTGCCTGGGTTGTGCGGCGGGAAAGGCGCAAGCGGGCCCTGGGGCGCAGAGGGCTGAGGTTGTGGTCACTGGCTTCTGCTCTCCTTGGGCAGCGCAAGGTTCCAGGATTCGGAGGCTGAGATTTTCAGAACCGAACCCCAAAGACAGCCGGCCATTCCTCTCGCTACCTCACACCCCAAAGAATAGCAGCCAGCGATTAAGAAACATTTGTTACCTGCCAGGCCTGTCCTGAACACTTGTCTGTCACTACCTCAGTCTGCACAGGTATCTACCAAGGAGTTACTTTGTTGTTGTTGTTGTTGTTGTTGTTGTTAGGTGCGATCGAGTCATGTTGGGCTCATAGTGACCCTATGCACAGTGGAACAAAACACTCCCCATTCTGTGCCATGCACACGATCTTACTTATGTTTAAGCCCATCATCTGCATTTTACAGATAAGGAAACTGAGCTAAATGAGATTAAGCCCTGTCTGAAGAAGAGCTGTCCTGTAGAACTTTCTGGATTAATAAAATTGTTCTCTGTGCTGTCCAGTTGGGTAGTCCCTAGGCACACAGGCAACTGAGCACCTGAAATATGTCTTTTGAGACTGAGGAGCTGACATTTAGGTTTTATTTACTTTTAATTAGTTTACATTTAAGTAGTCACAGGTGGCTAAGGTATTGGACCAGAGTTCAAGGTCAGTAGGATTCAGAGCCAAATGCTGGCTAACCCAGGCTTGGTGCTCTCATTCTCTGAGCCCTGCCTGGTAAAGTAAGACCTGAAGGTTGTGCCCAGAAGTGTGTCGGGATAAAGCCACTGCGGGGTCTCCCGCCTTTACCCTCTGAGTGCCTCCTCTCCTCCATCCGCCCAACTCTGCAGCCTCTCTCCTCATTGATGCCTCTGCAGTCCTCCCAACCCCTCCTGCTAAGGCACGAATCAGAGCCTGTCATGCCTTTGCTACATCCAACAGTCTCACCAGGCACAGTGGCGCATACCCGTCATCCCAGCAACTAGCGAGGCAGAGGCAAGAGGATCTTGAGTTCAAGGGCAGAGGGAGCCTGTGTAACTTTTTGAGACCCCTTCTCAAAAAAAAATTTTTTTAAGTGGGCTGGGGGCGCAGTCAGCCATAGAGTGCTTGCAAAGTATGTGTGAGGCCCTAGGTTCAGCCCCCAAATACCCACCCCCAACACACAAATGTAAAAAGTAAAAAAAATTAAAATCCAGCAGTCTCCCTTATGTACTCAAATATCTAAACTCTTGCTCTGTTTTCCCAGGCCTTTGACACTCTGCTCCTGCCTGAAGCACTGATTTCAGCCCCTACTTTTCTCTCCATTGCTAACTAAATCATTGCCACCAAGGCCTCCTTACTATCACCCAAACGTGCCAGGCACACACCTGCCCCAGGGCCTTGGCACATGCTATTCCATTTGTCTATGATGCTTGTCCCCACATGGCCAGTTCCCTCTCAGCAGTCATATTTCAGCTCACACATCATCTCCCTGAGCATCTCCCCGAAACATTTCCCACTCACTAGGCCTTTCTTTCCCGCCTTGGCCTTTCTTACCATGTAGAAGATTTTTATTTAGCTTCTGTTACTACCTTTCTCAAGTCAGAATGGAACCCCATGAGGGCAAGGGATTGTTGTATCTTGGTCACTATTGTAGCTTCAACACCAAGAAACCACTACCTGGCACACAGTAGGTGTACTCAGTCCATGAGGTGAATGAATAGGCAGTGGTATCTGCAATGTACAGAATCTTGGATGGTGAGAAGCTTGGAAGCAGAGGATTACGGAATCCCAGACCCAACGCATCATCCCACTGTGGAATCCCTCGGGACCCTTCGACACAACCAGAGCTGGAAGGACCTTCCCCACCCCACCCGTGTTGGGAAAACCACAAAACGGAGGCCCGAAGGGGTGGTGGGATTTGTAGGCAGAGCCAGGTGCCGATCTCACCAATCTGGACAACCAGCGTCTGAGGGAAGGTAGGGCACACGCCTGGCTGTGCAGGGGGCTGGCTGAGATCCTGATGGGTTGTGAGCCCACCTCCCTTTCCACCTCCCCCTCTTCAGTGGCCAGCCATGGGGGAGGGGCAGCCAGGGCCGGAGCCCCAGATGTGGCCCAGTCAGCAGGCCCACGGTGGCCCCGCTGAGGAGGGTCAATGCCATGACAGTTCTGGGCTTGGGGGAGGGGGTGCCCAGGCCGGCGGGCGCCTCACAATGAGGTTTTGTCCCTCTGGGGGCCGCTCTCGGAGCGGCTGCTCTTAGGTATATAGAATGGGATTTTGCTGGAGGCCCAGCTGTGTGCGCTGACCGCCGCTCCCCCTCCCCCCCAGGGGCTGGGCCGCGGGGGGAGGGGGCCACACTGAGCCGCTCATTCTTTTCCAGCCGAGGCATCCAGGGTTTCATCCCCTCTGCAGACTCCCCTAAGACAATTGTTATTCTGCGCTGCGGCCCCTCCTCCTCGCAGGGTCAGGCCTGCCTGCAGCCCAAGTAGACACCCGCCCACATCATGCGATTTTTAAAGATGAATTTATTTACTGCGTTGCCTGGGACAGCTAGTGAGCCACCTCCCTGGGAGACTCCACCCACCTGCAAGTCTCTCCTCCACATCCCACAAAGGGCTTCAATGTCCCCCGTCTGAGGGGGAGCCTATGGGTTAAGCCCTGCCCATTATCAAAGGCTAAGGGTCTAGGGGAGGCCTGTGTTTGTTCCTAACACCCCACTGTAGTGTGGTAATAGGCTGTTCCATCTCTGGGGTGGCCTTGGAGTTGGCCCGGATGACATGCAGTCCCCTGCTAATCCCGTGGGTGCTGGCCTGGCTAGGGAGGCTCCAGTCTTGCCATCACCCCTGATTCCACTAGGTCACTGAGAAAGGAGCAGGCATCTGCGGTGGCTTTTATGTCTGGGCTGGGGTTGGGAGCTGGCTGAAATAAACCAGACTCCAGGGCTTGCCACCATGGGAGCTGGGGCAGAGGCCGGGCAGGGTGGCACAGGGGCTATGAAGGAGCCCCAGGGAGGCTTGCAGACAGGCTGGAGGGTCTCACCCATGGAGATGGGCCCTCATCCATGCTGTGCGACCCTGGGCAATTCATAGACCCTCTCTGGCCATTAGCTCTGCTTCTGCTCCACTACAGCCAGGAGCATTTGTAGACCAAGGAGAGAGGGAAGAACCTCTGAAACCATGAGGTGAAGGTGGAGGCCAGAGTCCTTAGCTGGGAGGCCCAGATTCTGGCCCCAGTCTGTCCCCAGCCAGGGTGTCCTGTTTCCTTTCCTGTTCAGAGGCTATGGGTGAAGGCGTGCATGGTCAAAAGCACTGTTCAGTCACCCTCGCCAGTCCCTCACCAAGTGGAGTCACTCCAAGGTTGGGGGACAGACTCAGCGGTGGAAAAAGTGGAGTCCACATTTGGCAGTCCAGCGTCTCACCGGGCTCTGTGGGCTAAGGTTAGACCAGTTGGAGGAACAGCTCCCCCTGCTGTGCAGAAGGGGCAGGCCGGGGGCTGGCAGGAGCCCCAGCTGTCTGTCCACCCTGGACTCCCAGGCTACTCCCCAGACTCACTGCCCTGCCACCTGGCTGGGCTGGGGTCCCTGGGCCTGGCCTCTCCTGGGGAAGCCCTCAGCAAAATTCCCAGTGGCCCCTGCACTTCAGTTCTACCCTTTGGGCTCCCCAACACCTGCCCTACCTCTCAGACTGGGGGTGAAGTGTGGGCACACCCAGACTTGGTACCAAAGTTGCTCCTTCTATGGCGTGGGCAGCTGCCTTACCTCAGACCCTTCCTTAGCCTCAGACCCCTCAGGGGGGAAAGAGGGACTAACCTGCTATATCTTTCAGGGTCACCATGTGACAGATGTGAGTCCCCAGGGGCATCGCAGACAGGCAGGACTCAGCAAGAGGCTGCATTCACGCACATGGGGCTTTCAGGGGCTTCTGCCCCCTTACAGCAACCCACTATGCAGTCCTGAGGCTGGGTCCTGGCAGAAGCCTGGGAGAAACGCAGGCTCATGGCCCTGCCCCAACACACCAAATAAGACCCTGGGGAGCTGGGCACACTCTGAGCCACGCGGTTCTAACTCAACACCCAGCTGCAGACTGAGCTGTACCTGAACTACCCAAACACGCCTCACCCCTCTGGGGGCAGAAGACGGTTGGTCCCAAGGACCCATAGTTTCCCCTTTTGCTCTCTAGGTTGTCCAGGCAACAGTCACAGAGATCCTTGTCTCAACCCTGA
The DNA here is from genome assembly GCA_007922755.1 of Pedetes capensis. NCBI lineage: Eukaryota > Metazoa > Chordata > Mammalia > Rodentia > Pedetidae > Pedetes > Pedetes capensis. The sequence goes on along the minus strand of VMDO01010561.1, from coordinate 4,140 downwards.
TGGCACCTTGGAAGCAAGTCCGCACCCTGTCCCGGTCCCCATCTGATGCAAAAAGAGATCACTGGAGGCAGCTGCCGTGCTTCTACATCCAGTTTATACACAGCTCTATACAATATACAGAAACCATTATATACAGATATATTTATAGAATAAGCTATATTAATTTGTCTCTCCTTTTTACAGCAATATTAGTATGGATCTTTCATACATTAAGTACAAAAAAAATGTCTGGGGAGAATGGCACAGAGAGTGCGGAGGGTCTGGGGGGGCCCGGCTGCTCGCTACCGATTGCATATGGAGGTCACCCAGGCCCCTGGGAGAGCTTGTGCTGCGGATCTGGGGGACAGTGTGGGGGTCGGTCTGAGCCGAGCTGGGCTGAGGGGGGTGGCTCAGACCCCCCAGATGTGGCATGGGGTGGATGAGGGCGACGTGCAGCAGGCCCATCCTTTGGGGGCTAGGCAGGGAGGGGGCAGGTGAGGGGTGGGCTGGCCTTGGGTGCCCAGGGCTGAGGCCAAGCCTGCCCCAGCCCCAAGTCTGTAGCGCCGTGTGGCTGCAGCCTTGGGGGTGGGGGGGTCTGTCCCTGATGGCTCAGTCCTGGTCATGGGGGGCACAGCCACCCTAGAGGTCCCCAGGGCTACCCTGGCAGAGGAGAAATTAAAAGGCCAGACCCGAGTATCTCCCTGCCGCTGGCCAGAGTACTTGTTGAAGCTTTCCTCTGATTTAAGAGTTTTGTCGAGTGTTTTGAATTCTAGGAGCCATTGGTTTTGTCTTGCTTCTGTGCTGGGCAGAGGCACGGTGGCCCGGAGTCTGATGGGCGTGGGAGTTGCAGAGTGAGGGGAGACCCAGCTCCCAGGTCTCTGGCCCCACCTGTCAGGGTGGGCAGCTGTGCAGGCTAGCCCCAGCTGCAGGGGAAGGGGGGTCCGGGCTCAGGCCCACATACAGTGATTATGAGCTAGAGAAGGTCAGGCAGCCCAGGGAGGCTGCGGGTGGGACCAGAGGAGGAGGGAGCGTGCCCCCACGAAGAAGGCACAAGCGGGCATCTGCTCGCCTGCACACCCCAGGAACGGGGCTTGGCCGGGGGCCCTGCCTCATGGGCCAGCATCATGGACCGTTTTCTTGGCAGGCTGGGAGGGGCAGCAGGCAGGCAGGATACGTAGAATAGGCGGCCCCCCCCCCCGCAGCCCCCTTCCTCAGGAATGGTGCACATTCATGCACATGCACACACACGCCCGACACTAGCATGCACAACCTCCCCCACCCCTGCCTGGGGCAAAGGCCAGGTTCCCGGCTCCCCAGCTGCTGCCCAAACCCTTCGGGAACCCCTATGGGGGCCTCAGGCTGATCTGGAACCGCCCTGAGCACCTGGCCCTCCCGGCCCCTCCCCTGGGCAGTGGGCAGAGGGTCTCCAGCCAGGTCCCACAATATCCCACTCTTGGCCCCACTTCCTATCTATAGGACATGGTGGGGGGCAGCTCCCGGGAAGGAGCCAGGCCAGCGAGGAGGGGGCAAGAGAGGAGGCAGAGGGCGTTTGGTTTTAGATCCCCAGGTCTATGCCTAGCTGCCTAGGCATAGTGGGGTGACCTAAGGGGCCAGGGGCCCATAGAGGACACCGACTTTGTTGCCTTCCTTCCTTCCAGGGCCCTGGCTCTGCAGCCAGGTGGGGTCACAGCAATGCCCACCACCCTTCGAGTGGCCAGGATCCCTGGGGTACGTGAGCCAGGAAGCCAGGAGGTGGCAGGTAGATGGGGCAGGCCATGATGTCCAGGACCCATGGACAGAGGGGCCGCCATGAGGGGCGCCAGGCAGAGAAGGGGCGGTCCTGACCCCACCCTCTTCTAGGACCCTCAGGCCCTGCTCAGAAGGGGGCTACTGGACACCACAGGGTGCAGGAGGCTTGCCAGCCCAGGACACAGCCTGAGCCACTCCCAGCAGCTTCTGTAAACATATACAGCACTGTGGGCAACTGTGGCGGGGGTCATCCCAGGGGGCCGGCCAGCAGGCACCAGATCTGGGGGTGGCCGAGGCAGGTGCCAGCCTGGACCACAGGGGACAGTGTGGAAGAGGGATGCCCTGGAAAGCAGCCTGAGGGCAGCGGTGGGGAGCCAGCCTGCCCAGAACACAGGTGCCAGTTTGCCCCACGGGGACCACTCAAGCTGAGAGGGCCAAGGGCAAGGCTGCCCTGGCCCCTTCCCCACTCCACCTGCTCCCCGTCTTCTCCAGCCGCCTTGGCTCTGGGGGTCCTAAGCTGAGGTAGGGATGCGGACCCCCAGCTCAGCAGCAATGCCCCAAGCAGAGGCTAGCTGGCCCCTGGGGGCCACTCCTTAAAACTACCCGGCCCTGGGTGGCCACCGCGTGCCCACGGGGTCCCCCTCATCTGGCCCACGGCCACGGCAGCAGTGCTAGCGAGCCGAGATGACCAGGTCGTCCTGCTTGGCGGGGCTGGCCCCGTGGCTGGTGGGGGTAGAAGTCCGGATCTTGTCAGCCGCCAGGCATTCCTGGCTGCTGAGGCCAGTGGGCGTCAGGTCCATTAGCTCCCCGGAGGAGCTGAGCGGGAAGGAGGGCGACAGGGAGATGCCTGAGGAGGGATCGGTGGAGCCGGCGAAGAGCCGCGGGGGCTTGGGCACCAGGTTGGGCTCGAACTGGGCCCGGAGCAGGATCTCTTGCTGGCTGGGGGACTTGGGGCCCTCGGTATAGTCGCTGGTGGGGCTCTCGGGCACCACCATGCAGTAGAGGTCCTGGAAGGAGCTGCTCTGGCTGTCCAGGTTGAAGAGGCTGTCGATGAACTCGGCGAACTCCAGCACCTGGGGGCTGGGCGAGTCCCCCAGGCGCCCGTTGTGCAGGGCCAGCTCTCCTCGGGGCGCCGCCCCGCCCCCGTCCCCGTCCCCGCCCCCCTCCTCCTCCTCCTCGTTGGCCGCGCTCGGGGGCCGCTCAGGGGTGACGCCCCCGCTGCCCGGGGCCACCTCCAGGGGCTGCGTGTCCTGCGAGTGCTTGGACAGGCTGTCGGCGGCCAGCAGCTCGGTGCGCGAGCTCAGGGACGGGTTCTCCTCGGGGATGGCGGGGTCGATGTAGAAGAGGTGGCCCTCGTCGCGCTCCAGCACGGCGTGCAGGCTGGGCGAGCCGCGGATGCTGCGGAAGCCGGAGGAGCGGCGGGAGTCGAAGCTGTACAGCGACTCCGTGTCCGACAGGCTCTCCATGGTGGCCAGCGGAGCCCGCCTCGCCTGCAGCTCGGCCGCCAGCCGCTCCTGGGTGGACAGCAGCAGCAGCTCCACGGGGTCCTGGCGGGCGGCCGTGGGGGCCGCCACCGGGGACAGCAGCCGCCCCTCCGAGAAGCCCTCCAGGCTCATCTCGGACTGGGCCTTGCTCCTGCAGCGAGAGGGAGAGCAGGGCGGGGAGGGGTGAGGCTCAGGGGGGTGGAGATCCACCTCCCAGAGCCCCAGCCAGGAGCAAGGGGGACAAGGGCTCCTGATTCCGGCTTTCGGGGATGCTTTGGGGAGGAGGTCCCTGGATTTATTTTTTGTTTTTATTTTTTATAGTCTGGGTTTGTTAAAGATGGTACACCTTTAAGGAATAATTACAGGGGAAATGGAGGCACCTGAAAACGCTGAGGTAGAGCTGCAAAGGAACTTGGAATAAGCTGCGTTCCCTGAGTGACTGGGCATGGGGATGTCTCTATTCCACAGGGGAAGGTAAAGAAGCCAGAGAGTTAACTCCCAGCCAGGGGAGTTAAGCAGGCTTTTAGAAGGAAGGGTGCCTTGCATAGACAGAGCAGATGGCGCCCTGAAAGAAGGGAGAGACGTGCACAGGGTCACTGGAGAGAGAAGAGTGGGAGAGCAGAGAGAAAGAAAGAGCGAGCTTGTGGGAGAGGAAAGAGATCGGGCACATGTTCCCTCTAGTTTTATTTAGGGAATGCCCAATGTGACATTGGCCCTGGGTGCCCCCCTCTGGGCATCTAGTGTGACATGGAGGGGACCCCTGGTTTTTAAATCAATGCTCAAGAACCCAAGAGAAGCCGGGCACGGTGGCGCACACCTGTAAGCCCAGCGGCTCGGGAGGCAGAAGTGGGAGGATCGCAAGTTTGAGACCAGAGGCAGTCTGTGTAATTTAGCGAGACCCTGTCTCAAAAAGTAAAAAAAAAAAAAA
>VMDO01010560.1:0-71098 GCA_007922755.1 Pedetes capensis | reverse complement strand
GTGTTTCTTTGCTATCCATAGGGTTTTCAATGGCTAGTTGTTTCGGGAGTGGCTCGCCAGGTCCTACTCCCTAGTCTGTCTTAGTCTGGAAGCTCAGCTGAAAACCTGTCCACCTTGGGTAACCTTGCTCATGTCTAAGGTTATAGTGGCAGAGCTCTCAGCCTCATCGCAACACGCAAGCCCCCACAGCAAACTGACAGACATGTGGGGGCAATATGTAGTTAGGGGGTCAAAATTAAAGAGATGTTTTTGAAGAGAGAAAAAATGCTGTTTTATTTCTTCCTGCCTCACATCCAGAAAACAAAAATAAATTTTTGTAGGTGCTTCATATAATTGTGGTGCCATGCGAGTGCCAGTGGGGCCCCACCAAAAGATTCCTTTCTGTTCCAGATGATGTTAAGTCTCTGCTTTCCTAAGCCTGGAACTAGCCAGAACTTGGCTCAGATTCTGTCTTTCCTTCAGGTCAAGTTCTTCCCTATCCCAACATCTCAGACCACAAAGGGATTCAGTGGTTCTTAAAAATACTGGCAAGTCCTATTGGAGTTGGAGGAAATATTGGAACTTCCAAAATCACACTCCTTCCCAAACTGATGGAGACTCTTAACTTGCTTGGCTTTTCCTGGGGAGTTGAGGAACCCTCTTAAGCTGATTCTAATTGTTTACCTTCATGACTTTGAGATGCTTATTTCAACTCTCTGAACCTTAGTTTCCCCCACTTATAAAGTGGGCATTATATTTTAAAAATAACAGTAGTGAGGTTTAAACGGAATCATATATGTAAAGCATTTAGAGCAGAGCCTGCCAAATAATAAGTACTTGACAAATGATTATCATCATCATTTATTGTGCACTCACTGCAATTTCCAGCACCACCATCCTTTCATCTTCTTCCTTATCATCTGACTCCCAGATGCCAGTACACACCATTCATGTTGCAAAAGAATGAGCCCATTTTATCAGCAGTTCTGCCTTCGGCCAGCTCTTCTATTCTATGTGGTAGCATCCACCAGAACCCACCCATGACTCTAATAAAGAAGTGTTTCTTTGCTAGCTTCTCTATATTGATGTGTTTACTGTGAAAAAATATTTGAGAGGGAGGGGAATAAGTCAGAAGCAGTTGAAGCGGGTTATTTTTCTAGCCACCTAACACATTATCTGCATGCAGCTAAGGACTGTGCTATCCAAATATTGCATAAAGAGCCAGAGCAAACACCTTGGTAAATATTCTGTCTGCATTTACCTGAAATGAAAAAAAAAAAAGTGTGCAAAAGTTGGAATAGTTTCAAATGCATTTACTGTTTTTCTCCTTTTTTCAGACCCTACCATCAGTATATCAACCTGCTAGCTAATTCCAAAAGGAGTAAAGATAAGTAACCCTATGTATATTAAATAGCTCCTAGCCCTGCTTTAACCTACAAGGTATGTAGGGAGAAAATTGGCAAAAACCCCAAAACTGGGAAATCAGTTTTTGAAGATCTGGTTTGTAAATTAGAAATCTAGGGAAAATGAAAGTACAAAACCCTTCATAAAGCCCCCGAACCTGATTGGACAATTGGACTCAAAGCTGATTGGCTCAGGCCATTCCATGGGTGAGCTATATAAGGAGCTGCACTGCAGCAGCTTGCTCTCTTTCACCTGGACCTTCAATAAGGAAAGAACTCTCTCTCTCCGCTGCTACCAATCAACAAGGAAAGAGCTCTCTTGCTCTCGCCCAGACCACCAACTAAGCAAGAGCTCTCTTCCGCCCAGATCTTTGGTAAGGAAAGAACTCTCTCTAGCCCAGACCTCTGATAAGGAAAGATCTCTCTCTCACCCGGACCTTTGACCACCATCTAGACAAGAACTCTCTCTCCATCTGACCACCAACGAAGCAAGAACCCTCTCTTCCTGACCACTGAGACCACCAACACAGTAGATGTCCCTGGAAGGCAAAAGCGCCCGAGGCTTTTCCTTTCTCCCATCTCCGCTGGCATCTCGAGGGTCACAGGAGTCTGTACCCCTCACCTAGGGTCCCAAGTGAATTGTGTTTAATATCTGTGTGTGTGGCGGCACCATCCGTCCGAACATCCAGGCCAGATCGGGAGGCACACATCCCACAAAGGTGAAGAATTAGGCCATTTGGGCTGCAGTAACAAGATTATAACAACAATATTTTGGACAATTTGAACAAAAAATATTTACTATGCACAGTTCTAGAGGCTGAAAAGCATAAGATCAAGGTGGTGGCAGCCTTAGTGTCTAATGAGGACCATCTTCCTGGTGTGCCCCAATCATCTTCTTGCTGTATTCTCACATGGTTTAAATAGAGAAAGGGCTCTGTTCTCTTCTGCTTTGTGTAAAGACAGTAATCACACCATGGAGGATCTACTCTCATGAGCTCATGTTATCCTAATTGCATACAAAAGGCCTCAACTTAAATTACCTTTATTTTAGGAATTGTTGTTGTTAGGTGCTGTGAAATCCAGTACAACTTATGGCAACCCTCATAATGTTTTCAGGATTGCTTCAGGGGCGGATTGCCACATTGTTCTCCCGACTTTGGGAAGTAGTGCTCCAAAATATAAAATTATGGAAGTGAGACACAAACATTCAGTCCATACAGAAAGAATAAATAGAAAACTCAGAATGTAATTTTAGAAGCTGAGCCATCCTTATAAAAAGGTGACATCAGCAGGTAGCAGAACTCATTTCCCTGGTGTTCAATGGCTTTTGATTTCTCTAACATCTTATGACTCAAATAAAGTATAGAAGAGGACCTCTGTGGAGAATGTGAGCTGCAGGCAAAGCTTCTGACTTCTGGACAATGCTCCTCCCTCCCTGATGGGATTCCTCAAGGAGATGACCTCAAATGTAACAGTCATGGCTCTGAAGGTCAATTGTGTAAGGTTTTAAACTGACTGGTAGAACACAGCTGTTGCATTAGGGAGTCATACAAAAAGTCATAGGAGTAATCCAAGGGCAGAGAGAAAAGCAAAATTCCTAATGTTATAATGCCCTTTACCTTGTTTAATCCCTACAGCAGTCCCCCTCTATCTGGAGAAAGAAATTGCTTTTTTCCTCTTTGCATCAAAGCACTGAAAAATATTACTACTAGTGCCCCCAACTCACAGGATAACCTTGAAAAGAATCAGCTAATTTCCCCGCTCCTTGGTTTTCTCATCACATAAAGGAGATAGCGTTACTTCTTGGGCTGTTTGAGAATGAAATGAGACAACGCAAAGGTAGAGAGCACGTGGAGAAGTGCACTGGGGTTAGTTCTCCTGGGAGATCCTTCTGTCCCAGCAATTTCCCAGGTCCTGAAGCTCAGCATGCACTTCCAGAGTCAGCATTCCCAGAATCCACAGTTTTGCAGAGGGATAGTGGCAGCAGTGCGATTAATTCCAAAGCTGCCATATCGACCTTGTCCTTCAGCAGACTGCCCAGAACATTCAGGTCTGAGTTTATGCTCACTATTGTAGTGTTATCCATGTTAGTTTTCCAGGTAAATATGTGTCACGTGGCACTAAAATCTCAGAGGGAAGAGCTTCATCAAATGCACACCTCAGCCTAAGGTTTTGCTTCTCACTTCACTTGTTTGGCTTCTGATTTTTTTGCCTCCTCCAAGCAAAAGTGTATGCACAACTGATGTGGTGGCCAAGAGACACTATGTGCGTTGAGTGTGCTGACCTTGAGGTTTCATTTCTTCTGATTCATGTTGATGAATTTCTGTTCCTACTCACATACTAAGTAAGTCATATATATGTAACAATGACACTAGGCCGTATTAGATTTTGGGTACCAGCTGAAAAACAGTAAACTGAGAAAAAGCAGAAAAAAGATAATGATGACAGGTAGATAGATAGATAGATAGATAGATAGATAGATAGATAGATAGATAGATATTTTTAGGTGCTGTCAAGTTGAGTCCAACTCATAGCAACCCTCATAGGGTTTTCAACGGCTGACTGTTTCAGATTGTTTTGGGATAGACTGCCACATCCTTCTTCCATTTTGCGATGCTGGAGATCGAACCTGGGTCCTCAGAAAGTACAGAGAAGCAGTCTACCAACTGAGCTAAACCTCAGCCCACATAGATAGATGCTTTTTGTTGTTAGGTGCCACTGAGTTCTATCCTACTCATAGCAACCCTGATAGGGTTTTCAATGGCTGATTGTTTCGGGAGCAGGCTGCCCACTCCTTCTCCCAAGCCTGCAGCACCTGGTATTCCCAGGTGGTCTCCTATTCAAGGGCTAACCAGGCCAATCCTGCTTAGCTTCTAAGATCAGGCAGGATCAGATGCCATGGTGTTATGGCTGTAGACTAGATATGTAGGTAGGTAGGTAGGTAGATAGATAGATAGATAGATAGATAGATAGATAGATAGATAGAATAAATAATAGGCCTTTAGTGCCCTTGACCCATATTCACCCAATAAACCAACATGGGCAATACTAAGCAAGTATAGAACTGAGCCCTGAATGTTCTGGGTAGTTGACTGGAGGACAAAGTCAGCACACCAATATAATTTTATAGACATTTACATTTACATATACTTTATATATTTTTATTCTAATACTGACTCTTAGACTCTTAGAGTTAAGAGGATAATGGTTTTCTGGTCTGGCACTTCATGATACAGACTGAAGAACCTGAGGCCCAGGAAGGGGAGGGTCTATTCAGGTCACAAAGTTGGTTCAGAGCAGGAACCTAGGTCTTCTTCCTCTTCCCTGTGCTTCCCACATTCTTGGTACAGGCAGATGAACAAGAAAGGAAATCTGCCAGGTAAAGAAGCATATTGTCTTCTAAGGAGATTTAATGTAGGGTTTGCAATAATGTTATCTGGACCATTCTGCAGGACAGAGCCTCCTATGAAACCTAGCCCTCAAAGCTGATGATGCTGTCTATCATCTTGTGGCAAAGCTTATACATCTCACACTGGAGACAGAGCCCTAAGGACATCTCTGGCTCAAAACAGCCCCAAAGTGATGCGGATGGCAATGCATATTCTCCGCTGCTCCTACTCATTCCTCTCTCTCAGTAGCCACTCAATGGGAAACGGCTGTCAGCAATTTCCTTCCTCCAACAGCTGGGAGATGGTTTTCTGCAGTTAACTGCCATTTGTTTCAATTATGTGTATTAATCATACCCTTCATCCTGATGGTATTCTTTAGGGAAAAAAATCAGGGTTTTTATTTTCTAACCAAGCTGTTTCCTCACTCAGAACAGAATTTGGTAGTGATGAGAGAAAAAGAAAAAAGCTAGGTCGGAAGCTATTCGTGTTGAAGTGCCCTGGTGAGTGAGTGGGTGTGGGGACATGCAGCCCTCGGAAAACAGGGAGGTCCATAGTACAACTTGGGGAAAGTGACATTCCAACACAACAGACACACAGAGAGCTCTGCGTTATTCGTAGTAATATGTAAATATCATCCACTCTTCCATTACATATTAATTCATTTATTTAAACAATGATTATTCTCCTACTATGTGCCAGGTTACATACTCTTCTAGGAACCCCTACTCCACACCACAAACCTTTGCCCATCTGTGACCTCCTGGATCTGTTATCCTCCCTATTCTCATATTCATATTCTCTCTCTCTCTCTCTCTCTCTCTCTCTCTCTCTCTCTCTCTCTCTCTCTCTCTCTGACTCTCTTTCCCCCTCCCTCCCTCTTCATTACTGGGGAAATGAACAGGGCCTTGAACATACTAGGAAAGCACTCCACCATTGAGCCATTGAGCTGCATCCTCAGCCCTCCCGCATTTTTTCTATTTTCTATTTTGAGCCAGGGTCGTGCTAAGTTGCAAGGCTGCTTCTGGCCTTGACCTTGCAATCCTGCTTCAGCCTCCCAAGTCACTGGGATTACAGGTGTACACCATGGAAACTGGCTCTCTCACTTTTTTATTTAATAAATACTTACAGCAGGCTAGTTCTGAAGCAGGTAATGACCTATGTACTGAATATTGACTGGTGGACAAAGTTTCCATGAACCTTATCCTCATCAGTCTTGCAGTCTAGTGAGGGAGACAGCTCTCAGACCCAGAAGCCAACAGGTGGATATAACTCTGAAATGCATTTAGCTCTATGGAGACAAGATCAGAGTGGTATAAGAGACAAAAGAAAGTGGGACATGCTAATTTAGACCGAAGGATTACATAAAATCACTTGAAGAAGCAGGATTTAAACCTGAGCCTGCAAATGAACCCAAGTTAGGCTCTGGGTTTAGGGAAAGAGATTGGCAATGGCAGAAAAAAGCTTGATAAGTGGGAGGGCTTATAGAGCAAATGCATCCAAAATAAAGGGAGAGAAGCCTAAGAGGACATGGCAGAGGTGCCCAACTACTAGATCATGCAGGACTTTGTACATGTTGTCAATGAGTATGGACTGTATTCAAAGAAAAATGAGAACCATCAAAATGTTTGAAGCTTAGAAGGACAGAATAATTTACATTTAAAATGATAACTCCGGTTGTAAATAATCAATGGGAGGGGAGGGAAGAGTATTGGCAGGTTTCTACAATTTTCCAGTTGATAGAGGATGGTAGACAGGACTACCATCATCCATTTCAACCTTTATTGTGCTGATTTATTGCAAAGGAACTAGAAGTAGTTGTTCTACCCATTCTATCGAAAATAGGTGAAGGAACCAATGAGATAAAAATGCAATGTTATCAATTTTGCTGAAAATGACATAATTTCATTCTTCTTTATAATTGAATAATATTCCATTGTATATACATACCACATTTTAATCTAAATTTTAAGAGAAATAACACAGACTCAAAAAAAAAAAAAAGAAAGAGTGAGGCAAATACTATATGTTCTCACTCATATGTGGGAGTTGTTGTTGTTAAGTACCACAGAGTTGGGTGTGAATCATAGCAACCCTAGTACAACAGAACAAAACACTCCCTGATGCTGTGCCATGCCTAGCACTATGTCAGTTCTTCTCTGCTATTCATCAGGTTTTCAATGGCTGATTGTTTCAGGAGTGGTCTGACAGGTCCTTCTCCAATTTTTGTGATACTGGGGATTGAATACAGGATGTCAGAATGTGCAGAACAAACACTCTACCAACTGAGCTAGGCCCCAGCTAGGTGGGAGCTAGATCTACCTTAATGAAAAAAATACATAAATATATACATATATAAGCAATTGTACATATCTAAGATTGGAAAATACAAATGAAGTCATCATGGGGTAGGAGAGGAGGAGGGGAACTGGGAGGAGGAAGGGGAACAACAGAGAGGGGTAAAAAGGGAGAAAACAAGTACAAAATACAGGATACAACTCTATGAAAATCGCATAATGAATCTCACTACAGTGTATGCAATTAAAAAATCATACTATACCTCATATTACTCACTGTATATATGAACTGAATTATCACTCTGCACCTCATAAATATGTACAATTAAAATACTAATTAGAAAAGGAAAATATTCAGAAGTGAAAAAAATGCAATATTATACAAATAAGACAGAGTTCTTATTGTTGTATTGTGACCACTGTGATACTCTCTACTTCTAGGTGGTTCAAAACCACATACCCTAAGAGATAGGCAGTCAACCTAACCAGGAAAGTGGGAGAAGCATCCCTATATTTGTCAATTTTGTCTCACCAAGATCATGATGGATGTGGGTGCTTGTTACTATGAGGATGCACCTAAGCTCTGCTCTCCTGGGGCCCCACAACACTCCATGATAGAAAACTGGGCAGTGGAGGGGGCTTAGCCATACTTTGCAGACCCTAGAGTTCCACTAGTGCTGAGCCCCCAACTAGTCTATTACCACTTTTATACCCTAAATTGCATTATAAGGGCCCATAAGAGCTCTTTCATTACCTAATTTACAATTATGGAGTGCTTTGGGCAAAATTGACCCAGAAAAATTGCTATACTGCATGGCCCTATATTCTTTAAGAATTCCCAGAAACAAAATAATGCCTCAAGAGATCAACAAGCATCAAGTACAAAAATGTTTTCTGTGAGGCAATACAGTTATAGGTGTCTATATAGCAAAACCTCATTTGAAATGTCGAGTCCATAGAGATTGTTGTTAGGTACTGTCGAGTCAGTATCTGACTCATGTTGTTGTTGTTTTTAGGTGCCGTCCAGTCTGTATCCAACTCATAGTGACCCCCATAGGGTTTTCAATGGCTGACTGTTTCGGGATTGCCTTGGGAGTGGATTGCTGTGTACTTCTCCCATTTTTGCAGTGTTGGGAATTGAGCTCAGGACCTCAGAGACTGCAGCGTAGCGCTCTACCAACTGAGCTAAATCCCAGCCCCTCCATAGAGATTAAACCTTTTAAAAGCCCAATGTTTTCAAGTGCTTAATATTTCTTAAGAAAATGTGTTTTGAATACATTGCATGTTTTGCCTATCATAGGAAAGAGTAAGTTGGGCACAATTTGCTCAATTAATAAAATTATTTGAGACAATATCCTCCTGGTTCTGCCACCATAGTTCTAGATTTTCCTGGGTAAACCAACTTTTTTCTCATATATAAAAGAAGGCTCTCTAACTAGATGAGGTCTTCTCAAAGTCTTCTTGGTGAAGAACCCATTTTGTTTTGTTTTGTTTTTACATTTCCAGTCCATCTAGGCCAATCTATGCCCTACCATGCAGAACTAAAAAAGTTCATGCCACCCATGACTCACCAGGTGAGTATGAAAACAATGAGCTGCTTGATACCCTGTTAAACAAGACCAGTCCACTCATCACTCACCTGGATGTCCTCACATATGGAATTGTTATGTATGTATTTAAATGCTTACTCTTGGGTTTTGTATTTATGTCCTCATAGGTGAGTAACAAACAGTCCTTGGACAGTACTGATCTGCAGGAAACACTTTGAGTGCAACCAAACTAGGTAATCTCCAAGATCCATCCAAGCCAAAGAGCCTATGATTTTATAATGTGTATGAACATCAGTTCTTTCACGGGGGCTGTACCAGAGCTCCTGGGAAATATCGGTTCCTTAAAGACCTCTTTTTGTGTTCTCCATGATTTCTGAGTATTTTGTTTGTTTGTTTGTTACTTTGAGGTAAGGTGTTGCTATGTAGCTGGCCTCAAACTGAGAAGCCTTCTCCTTAGCATCCCACGTACTAGGATTACAGGCATGTAACACCATGCCCAGCTTGGGATAAAGTGTAAGATTTTCTGGTTTAATCTTATGCTTGGTTCTCTTGAAGCCATTGCTTGTGACGAACAAGATCCTGGTCTACTAAGCTATCCTCTTGGGATTTCCTTCTCTGGCCTCCCTCAGGCCACTTCTGTCCTGCTGCTGTCTGTGGGCTCAGTGTAGATTTGGCCACTTCCAACATTCTCCATCAGTTACCTTGGCTATTGGTTATCTCTATTTATGTTGGCCTGGTATTCAGAGTAAGTCCTAAATTTTCTGGCTAACTCCATTCCTTTCCTATGGAAGAAAGTTGCTGAGAAAAATTTCTCCTGTGGTTTAAACCCTCACTACCATCGGGACACATACGTCAACAAATGAACTTGAGAGAATATCAAGAAAGTGCTGGGAAGAGGTATTTTGCAAACTCATATTATGCATCCCCATTTTTTTCCTCATCATATCCTTGTCTTGTTCACTGTAACGAAGAGTTTCTGGAAATAAAATATGTATTGCCATATATGTTGATTTGAAATTGGTAGCCAAAGGGTTAAAGACTAAACTACCTTATCTCTGACTATCTTTAGACTCACAGGTGCCTTGGAACTTCTAAAATCCAGCAGCTAGAGAAAAGGCTTATTTTTCTTATACTTCTTTGAATAAATTTCTTAACAGACTTCTAAATACTAAAATGTAATTTTAAAGTTTATTAAAATGATAAAATATTTCAAAATATTTTTCAAGCCTTAAAGTACTCATTTCCTAAAACAGTCACCTTTGCTTTTTAAGAATAAAATAGAATAAAACTACTGAAATAGATTAATACTGAGGAAATAGGAGTTTTCTCTCTTTATATTTTACCACCCCTAGATCTGGCTGAGGAGTGGCTGTAAGTCTACTTGAGACCTTAAAGCAATAAAGCAAATCAAAAGGCACAGAGGGATAAGACAGCAAGAGGATTGGTTAGCAAAGCAAGACTTTGGCCAAGGATTTGCTTTCTGTACAGCAAGGATTAATGGGAGAAGGACCTGGCAATCCACTCCCAAGGCAATCCCGAAATAGTCAGCCACTGAAAACCCTATGAAGGTCGCTATGAGTCGGATACCGACTGGACAGCACCTAACAACAACAACAGCAAGGATTTCAACTACTAGACTCTAGAAGTGAAGTAATCTCTGGTCCCTGCCAGTTCTAACATTCCATGAGTGGCTATGACACTAAGATTCCTTTCACTCTGAGGATTCATGAATGGGAAATAAGCACACAGGGACAGAAACCAAGCCAAGGGCAACCATGGACTGTCCACAATTGTAACAGCCTGTTTCCCAAAGCTTCCTCACCACTAGAAAACATTTTGCCAGCAGTCTTCTTGAGTTTCCATAGCAAAAAATAGGTATGAATACAGGAAGAGATTCAGTGCACAGGAATTACAATAAAGAATTATAGACAGAAGAGGAAAAATATAGAATAGTAATTCTTAGTTGAGTCATAGACTTCTTCAAGAATCCTAATCTAGACAATGAGTAATTTCTCTAAAGCTACAAACCTGGAAATTAGTAGAACCAAAACCCCAGTTAGTATGTTCAAAGTTGGTTGGTTGAACTTTGTCCATACAAAATTTTGTGTACATTTTCAAGGGTCTCAGAGATCCCAGAACAAAAAACCTTTGCTGTGAAATACAAACATTACTCGCTTTATTAGCACAAATCATTCCTTCTTTTGATCAAAAAATCACTATATTCATTAAGCCTGCAGCCATACCACTGTGGTGTCTGATCTTGTCAGATCTAGGAAGCTAAGCAGGGTGGGGCCTGGTTAGTACTTGGATGAGATGGCCTGGGAACACCAGGTGCTGTAGGTTTGGGAAAAGCACCTGGCAACTCACTTCCTGCTAAAACAAAACAAAACAAAACAACCCACCATTGAAAACCCTATGAATAGCAGAGAGACACTAACAATACTATCTTGCCTGTTGTATATAGGGTCCTTATGAGTCAGACACCAACACAAGGGCACCTAACAACCACAACATATTCATTACTCTCACTATACCTCCTGTAGATGACCACATACATTTTTCGTTATTCAGTTTTTTCTTCATCTACCATAAAAAAATGGCAATATAATTGTAATATTCATTCTTGCTCCACTTGTAATTCTTATTCCAAGACTCACAGAACTAAGACAGTTAATCTCAGATCTCTCCATACTTCAGAGAGTCCACTATATAATACTTCAAGAGAACATGGGAGTTCTATGATAATCCAATCAAAATATCTAAGAAAGAAACCTTAATCAATAGCAGCAGTATAGAGAAGGGCTCTCCTTGCTCTAAGTCCATCAATAACATCTTGAAGACTTCAATGTACCATGGACTTTTGGCAAAACAGAAAGCTATCAGCCAACAAAATGCTCCCATTTCAAGCCAGACTACACTGTGTCTCTTCTGCATGCCAAGATTAGATGATTATATAGTGGTATAGTAGGATGTAATGAGAAGATAGATGCCTAGGGTTTAAGAAACAAAAACAACCCAATCTTACCAAAAATTCAAGGTCAGTTAACTGAGAGAATTTGCAAGAGGCAGGCAATATAAGTAAATAGCCTAAGAACTTCTGATGACACAAACCCTGGGAGACTTGCTCTTTTACTGAAGATTATTAATAAATATTATTGATAAAACAGGATCCTACCAAAGCAAATAGACATTAGTGGCTCTGAAGATTTTCATGTTGTAGAAAGAACCTGGTCTACATGCCAGAAATCTGACTTGGACTGAAGGTTCCGACACTTATTTGTGTAAATTCAGGCAAATTTTTCAACTTCTCTGCAAAATGCATATCATCACCCAAGCTCTATTTGTCCCCAGGGTTGTCTTACCGCCTAAATGGAAAAAAAATGTTTGAAAGTGCTTGGTAACTTGTAAGTCATTATGCAAATAATTGCTATTATTATATGTGTATGCTTTCATGTATACCCATAAGGGGTTCAGAGAGGGGGGCAAGTGTACAGGGAAAGATGAAAAAATACACCACAAAAAATAGAAGCTATAGAAGAATGCAATGGGAGAGAAATGAGGAAGAGAGAAACTGCCATGGAAAAGAAGGAATTAAAAAGAAAGGAAGGGATATAGTGAGAAATTGGTGCTAGTACAGTAACAAATAAATCCCCCCAGCATGACAGCCTTCTGCTGAAGCATTTCATTTTCCCACAACATAATGGTGTGTTATTGCCCATTATCTGTTCTGTCAGTGCCAGAGTCGATATTAAATGAGGGGCAGCTGCATTTAGCTGCCATTTTTTTTTAGCTGTCTCCACGTTGCCATGGAGACCTAGTTGTTTCTTGGTGAACCTGCCAGGAAAGAGAGGGGGATAGGGTGGAGGAGGAGCAAATGCTTCAAGAGGTTAGGGTGTCAGGGTGTGGAGTGAGAGGAAGGCCAGTGGCCAGGGCCAGGGACACAGCAGAAAAAAGAACAGCACAGAGCTAGTTTGTCATGCTCTGCCTGCACCTGATAAATCAGCCATTTCACAAACACAATCTATATTCCAGCAGCAGACTCTCTGCAATTCTATAGGCACTTGGTGGATGTGGATTCCGAGATCATCAGATCCTTCCTTCTACTCAACCCACTTCTCCCTATCCCCTACTGCTTCAGCCACACCCTGATCCCACCCTTAGAGAATGGCCTTTGTTTGATCTCTGAATGTCCAAAATGCAGAACAGAAAAATCACTTTCACAAAGGACATTAATACCTGAGCTCTTCCCAATTCACACTTTTTAGAACTTTTTTTTTCCCACAAAATCATCAAAATTTTAATCTATATAGGGTTTTGTTGTTGTCAGATACTATAGCGTCAGGTCCAACTCACAGCGACCCTGTGTACAACAGAAGGAAATACTCCCCAACATTGTGCCATGCCCTGCACTATATCAGTGCTTCCCTGCTATTCATAGGGTTTTCAAGGGCTGATTGTTTCAGAATTGTTTCAGGAGTGGGTTGCTGGGTACTTCACCCATTTTTAAGGTTCTGAAGATCGAACCCAGAGCCTCATGGAGAACAGAACAGTGCTCTACCAACTGTGCTAAACCCCAGCCCTTATATAGGGTCTTAGCAACCATTAAGTGTCAGCCAGGCAGGATGACTCCACCTGTAATCCCAAAAACTTGGGAAGTGGAAGCAGAAGGATCTCAAGATCAAGTTTAGAGGAAACCTGTGAAACATAGTGAGAATCTATCTCAAATAAAAATTTGAACAGTGGCTAGTGGTGCAGCTCAGTGATAGAGCACTTGTCTAGCATGTGCAAGGCCCTGGATTTAACCCCTAGTACTAAAAAATTTTTAAAATTTAAAAAATAAAAACAAACCATTAAGTCATTGAGTGTCCTCCTATTACATATGTTAATATTAAATAGAGCCAGTCAAGTTATGTATAAGAGAAGTATCCCTGATGTGAGCAACCAGCTCAGCACCTGGATTGACCTGAAGACCTCAAAAAGTAACTCTTCACTCAAAAGAGGTAGCAACCCATGTGCTGTTGAAGGAATAGGAGGCTGGTGGGCCAGATCTTCTAATTTGTCATCAGAATCCAGAAATTTATGTTTGGGTAAAATTTCCAAAATATAAATGTTGGCTCAACTTTTAAAAAAGATTTCTGAATGCTTGTTACATAAGCTGTCAGTTTGCAATTGGAGTTAACCCAACATTATTTTTAAATGAGCCTCAAAAAGGCTAAACATTTGACCAATCTCAGCCAGGCACCATGGCACATGCTTGTAATCCCAGTGACAGGGGAGACTAAGGCAGAAAGATTGCATATTTGAGGCCAGAGGCAGCCTGCACAACTTAGTGAGACACTGTTTCAAAATAAAATATACAAAGAGTTGGAGTCCCACATAGTGGTACAGCTCTTGCCTAGTACATGCAAGGCTCTGGATTCACACTCCGAATTATGCCAAACAAGAGAAAACAAAACAAAACAAAAACAAACAAAAAAATCTTGACCAATCTCTTCACCTTCCCAAATATAGTCCCCAATCCATAATCTCCCTTTACTCTTCTTCTTCCTCCTCCTCTTCTTTCTTCCTTCTCTCCCACTCGATCATATAATTTGAGGTAAAGACGGTTGTGAATTCACTTTTCTGTGAATTCACCCACAATTTCAATTCTCTTTTCTAGGGATCCCCTGCTTCACTCTTACAGTATCTCACACGATGAATTCACTTATAAGATAAATGTTTTCTAAGAGCCCTGAAAATTGTGCCAGGTGTCAGAAGGAGAGCACAAGATGGTTTCCTGTCAGATCAAACCCCATTCATACCTGGGTCATGCCTTTTCTACTACAAGCACACCTTTTCTGGCTTTTAATTACCAGTTACAACAATAAGAAAAATGACCCCTTACTGAATGCCTACAAGATGCCAAGCTGCTTAATATGTACTTTCCAACCAAATTATCAAAAGAACCCTTGGAGTCACACATCATTATACCATTCAACTGGTGAGAAAACTGAAGGTCAATAACATTCACAAGGTGATACAACTAGTAAGTGGCCAGGCTAAGAATCATATCCATATCAATCAGACACCAAAGCTCAACTGCTTAACCACTAAGTTATACCATCTCCCCACAAAATGTATGAGCATCTCAGAACCTAGTTTTATGATATCCTAAATAATTCCATTTTTCACTCCAAACTTTAGTATGACTTCTGTGCACAGGGCCTGGCTTACTGCATCATCCCCATAAGCATTAAGTATAATTAACATTTTTCATGGACTCCTGTCTTAGAGTTAATTTTCACATATACCATCTTATGTCTTCTCACTGAGGTTATCTTCTGGCTTCTATCTCCATTTTGTCCATAAGCACTTCCTCTTCCAAATGATAGAGTGACCTTTCCATGGGTAAAGAGATTCGTCTCATTCTTAAGTCATTCCAGGTTATCAGGATGAACCTCTGACCGATTTCCATCCTACCTGAGCCACTCAGACACTTTCTGACCCTGCTTGCTTCATGGTCCAGCCAGTGCTGTCCCTGCAATCTCATCCTCATCCCTGCCTCCCAAAGTATCCTTGGTACCTGTACATTGACCCAACCACAGCTCCAGCTATTGCTAATTGTTACAGGCCTCCACAGGCTGAGCCATTTTCTAGAATGTCTCTCTCCTCTTCCTTGTCTTTCTGTGTCCCACTCACCATTCATACACAGTTCAAGCCTTACTTCTTACAGGTAGCCCTGGGATCCTCATGTGTATGTTACATGCCCCAAGTCTGAGCATCCTCTGCCCTCAGGGTACAGTTATGGTAGAAATTACCACATCACACTGAAATCTTCCTTGAGAACAGACACACAGCTTTGACCATTCAATTCTGTATCCTGGCACAATGTGGGTTTTCATTAAATAATTACTCAACAAATTACCCACTTTACTTGACAAAGAAATAAGGTTATTTCTAAATCTCTACAGATATCCTTCCCTGGCATTTAAAACAAGAGGTCAACTGACAAAAAGATTGATAAGAAGTGTCTTTGGCCACACCATACCCTGTCCTAGACTTCCAAAAAGTATTTTCCTCCACTGTGCCCCAGCTACCGAGGATTTAGCACAGTATGTACATAAGTAAATACATAAATACTATGTACCTAAGTGAAATTAATTATATTAAACAGGAAAGATAAATGTTTTAATACATACACAGTAACATCTGTTATACAGTCATTCTACAGAGTAACTTTGGAATATGACAATGGTAGCATGTCTCTCTCTTAGCTAAAGGTGTATTCTAGGTTAGGCTGTCCATAATACAATTGACATAACACATATTCTTAAGCAGGTAGAAAGGTTTGGCATGTCAGACCCACATCAAAGATTCCATCGTGTGCTCAGGATATCTACGGACAGCATGTAATTGCTATCCTTGACCTACATAGATGAGAACTACTACCAGTTCCAGCAAGAACCTCATGGTCTAACTTGTGTTTTATGCCTCAGCATCTTTCTTTTAGCAAGGAACTATTCCTCTCGTCTCCAGTTTTCATTTCCAAAACTTGGAATCTTCCCACATCACTTACACACTAACCAGCTTCACAAGGTCTTCTGACAGACACAACTTTGTTCCTTCAGGGTGCCCAGAAGAGTGCTTGGGACTGTTTTCCACGCTGCTCTTTTAGCATCTTAAAAATCTCATAGCTGGCCCAGTGATGGCAGAGAAGACTTAGCCAAACAAGGTAAGATAATTGTTCCAAGACAGTGGGCCAGAGCCCAGCCTATGGACCATTGTCTGGCCTGAGTTTTTAGACCTTGCTTCCTCGGAATTGATAAAGGAATCATCTCCATAAAAGGAAAGCCAAAGACAATGGCACTCTTCCCATGGAAGTTTGGCAGGAAAGGAATCCATATTCTAGGATTTATCTCTGAATTCTCAAACTACTGATCTTCCTATACTATAATTATGCCACTAGAGTGAATTCTTAGCATTAATAGAAATATTACTGGGTAACTCAAGGTGTTCTTCTAGGGTCAAGATGGGATTCTATCTCCATAACTCTAAACCTATCAAAAGCCTCTCACAAAAGCTTACAATGGCCTGAGATATAAAAGACAATAGGCTATGATCATAAGAACAATAGCACGTCAACCAGAATCTAAAGGAATTCATCCTAGAAGGATGGAGAACAGGGAAATGATGAAATGGAAGGTTAAGAGAAATGTTTTTCCCTCAATAAATAATGTATCACAATTTCTATTAAGACACTTAGGCACACATATTTCTTGAAAATAACTGTTTTATTCCCTAAAAGTAGCCCTAAAAGGGCTATTTAATTTGTGGAAAAAATAGATATTTTGACTTTGCCAAAAACAATCATGTACTATACAAGAAATCCTCACTAAGTTGACTATCTCCTCAGAGAGAAAACCCTGACTCCATCAGCATCTGAAACATTAAACTTTGTTGTTATTGTGGTTAGGTGCTATTGGGTCAGGTCTGACTCATAGCAACTGTATGTTCAATAGAATGAAACATTCTCTGACCCTGTGCCATGTGCAGCACTATATCAGTGCTTCTCTCCTATTCATAGGGTTTTCAATGGCTGATTGATTTTGAGGAGTGGGTTGCCAAGTCTTTCACCCATAGTGCATTTTTAGTCCAAGAATATTCATTGAGCACCTAGGCCACTGTGTTAGGTTCTGGGACTTCAGATTTGAATAAGACATAGCTATTCTCTTAAGAATTGTGCAGAATATAGGAGAGGCAGTAAATATTTATTTAAATATGATGTCATCTCAGAGTAAAGAACAGGCAAATTAAGGAAAACTAAGGAATGGGGCAAATATGGGCAAGGGAATTTTTCTGGGTGGTGAGACAGTTGAGCTGGTCTGGAAGAATGAGTTAGAGTTAGCTAGGGAGATATGATGGAAAAGAGTTTACAGGCAGATGAAATGGCATGATCAAAGAAACTTAAGTTGATATTTCTTAAGTAAAAATGTCAAACTAGGTCTTGTCATATGACCACAAAGGAATCAAGAGTAGAAAGCAATTCAAGAGATATATATTGAAGACAGCTTATATTTACAACACAAATCTATTTTTTAAGTTTTAATGGGTAATGCTCTAGAAAAATGTGGTTATTGCTATAAGGGGAGACACAAATCCCCTTTGATTTTCTAGTTTAAAGGAATTCATCTTTTCTTTAAGTCATATACTCATGTCTTTCTCTCTACTTGACCTTCCCCCCCCTTAATTTTCCACCTCCTCACATTTTTGTGTAGCTTATAATAGCCATCTTCTCTTTCTTCACACATTGTCTGCTAATCCTAAGGAATCAAAAACATATAGACACACATGCATACACAGTCCCACACTTGCACTCCCACAATGACTCCATATTTCATGACATTTTATTATTTTTAAAAATCCAATTTCAATGAATTTCCTTTAAAAGGCAGGTCCAATATGTACATGTAGATATATTTTGTATACCAATGAAAACTGAAGCTTTCCCCAACCTGTTAAATATGATTTGCTATTATATCTCTTGTGGCTGGGATTTAGCTCAGTTGGTAGAGCGCTGTGCTGCAGTCTCTGAGGTCCTGAGTTCAATTCCCAGCACCACAAAAAATGGGAGAAGGATGTGGCAACCCACTCCCAAGGCAATCCTGAAACAATTTGTCATTGAAAACCCTATGAGGGTCACTATGAGTTGGACACTACTCGATGGCACCTAACAACAACAACAACAACAATGATTATACCTCTTACCACATGAGAAATGAGATTCCTTTGTTTTATTTTTCAGAAGAAATCCCAACAAATGTACATGTTCAAAAATAGAACTTTTAGCCTTGTGTTTGTAAAGGGTATGAAATGGGTAAAAATCTGAAGAAAAAAAATAACCAGAGATGGTACCTCACATATTTTTCATGATTGTGTGTAATAAAGCTCCATGCCCAGTAGGATTTCTATATGATATTAAATTCTAACATCTCACAAGGTTAGTTGTAATCTGACCTGAATGTCAAATTAGGGGCCAGACACCCAAGGTAGGTATATAGATATAGATATAGTCAGATAGATAGTTAGATAGATAGATAGATAGATAGATAGATAGATAGATAGATATCACTTGGGTATTTTTCTCTCCGAATTTCTTTAGACATTCCAACAGTATCATTCAAATAGCATTTCTTTCTCTCTCTTTCAGAGGGCATGATCATTTACTTCCAGCAGAAGCCATGGGTTAGAGTTTAGCATTACTTCTGAGCTCCAAAGAAGTACTTTCACTTATCCAATTAGATGCCAAGGTCCTCTTGATTTCTTATTCTTGGAGAGTGAGAACTGTAACATAAAAGGTGACTTGTCTCATCAAAATACAGCAGGCTTCCTTTGAGGTGAAAGGGAAGATTATGACTTAAAACTCTGAAGGACCAAAGGCAACCCAAGTTAACTTGTAGGGTGGATATGAGGAGGTAGTGAGGGAAAAGTGAAAATCCTTTGTCTTAGGTATATCTCTTTGGAACTGTCCCTTTAGGAAAACACTGTAGGAAAAATCTTTGAATATAAAAACCCTAAGATCCTGACCCTGTGTTTTCTGAATCTGGTCTTGACTATCCTTGGAGACTGTCTTGTGAGTTAAGACTCAGTATTTAAGTCCCTTGATCTGTCATACACCCATGTTTTAAAGAGGTTTTTGAAAGTGCTTTTGATACTTTGAACATGGATCTCTATTGCTAACCTTCAAAACTGGACTATTAAGGGGGCCCTTAGGAGCTTCTGAAGCTGAATAGCTTAGAGGGTAAAAGGCTTTCTTCTGACACTCCCACCTAGAGACCACTGATGGCAGGTCCTACCATGAGTGGCCGTGCCCTTTCCCCAGTCAAAGTCTTGACTCCTCCAGACTCTAATTCCTCTGCAGTAAAGTAAAAAGAGGGAAAAGGACATCTAAAACCCTTTTCAGAATTGACCAAGCAGCTATGTCAGTCAGCTGTTGTTGTTGTTAGGTGCCCTCGAGTCGGTATCCGACTCATAGCGACCCTCATAGGGTTTTCAATGGCTGACTGTTTCAGGATTGCCTTGGGAGTGGATTGCCAGGCCCTTCTCCCATTTATGCGGTGCTGGGAATTGAACTCGGGGCCTCAGAGACTGCAGCGCAGCGCTCTACCCGCTGAGCTAAATCCTAGTCCTCACTTTTCTCATGTACAATCAGTAGAGTGGATCTCAAAGTGTTAAAGAAAATTTTGCTTTACCTTAACATTAAATTTCCAGTATCTCACAGGGTACTGTATAGCAGTTGATACTCAGCTGTGACCGTAATTAGGAGGTTAATTTTTCATCCTTTTCTTGGGGCAATTCCTCTGTTTGATGATATAAGCATTTAGAGGTATTTCTATGGCCTTCTTGTCATCTATGCACAGAAATATAGAAGTGAAAAAACGATGTTTGTGAGCTATTTAAAAATGGCAAAGACAGCCAGGCAGGGTGGCTCATGCCTGTAATCCCAGCAATTCAGGAAGTGGAGGCAGAAGGATCATGAGTCCAAGAACAGGGGCAGCCTGTGTAACTTAGTGTGACTATATCTCAGCATATAAAATAAGACGTGGGCTGGGGGTACAGACTTGGCTCTGGCTTCAACCTCCAAGTACCAGATCCGCCCCCCAATGGCAAAGACAGGAGAAGATGGAATAGAAAATCTGCAAGCCAAAATCTTGTTTTCATAGCTGTGATTGGCATTGCCAACAACTTCATTTCTAGTGACTCTGCCTAGCCTAAGAGGGCACCCTTTTTAGCTTCTAAAGCTAGTTGAGGTGCTCTTGACCCCTGAGGCTAACAGTTTAAAGTCAGAAAGGTCAGAGTGGGCAGGAAAATGTCTTGGCCTAGTGATGTTGATTGGTATTAATCACAGTCCACATTCACAAAGAAGTAAGTGGTAAAATGAACATGTGTAAGGCAGCAGTAGCTATTATCATAATTCCTAATTATGATTGTTTAGAGGTCTCTCAAGAAATATAATTAAGTTGAACATGCCATGTGATAAAGAAAAAAATATTAATCTATCTTCTGTCCTCCCCTACAACCTACCAATAACTCCTCTCTTCCTGACTTATCCATGAGATCCTGTTTGCTTACTCTATTTTTTCGCAAGTGGCCCTGTCAAAGAGAATTTATTCCTCAGAGGACAAGACAGTTGGCTGGGAACTCACAGCTGCTATCAGCAGCCCAGGATTTCAGTTAAAGGGCTCCCAATCACAAACCTCAAGACTGAAACTAAATTACTATATTTAGATTAAGAAATAGAGTTCCTTGTGAAATAAGCATGTAGGTGCTTTCATGCTGTAGGAACAAACAGGGCAGAAGGGAGAGAAAGAGAGGGTGATGGAGAAAACTTTGAGCATCCTGGAGAAAGGCAAATGAAATGAAGACATTTCATGCTTGAGAAGGGGACACAATACTTCCAACAATTGTGTTTTAGAGAATTAAAAAAAAAAAAGACCTGCACTGTCTACTAGTTCTCAAAAAAATAAAAATAAAAAGCAAATGACAAATGGCTGAATTTGGAATGAGAAGACTCCAGGTAGCCAACTTGCTACCAGGTTACCCCATCCCAAACCAGCAGGTTCTCAGTGTCCCTTCTACTCCCCAACCAAAGGGCAGTTCAAGTCCTAGCAAAGTGGATTAATGAGACACAATTTGCTCCAAATTGTCTCTGATCAAGGACTCCAAAGATACCAGGCTGGTTTAGAAAGCCAACCACCACTCTCAGCCCTTAGTGAGGGATCAGGGTCATAAGAAATCAGCGTAAGGATTTGATTCTGCCTGGTCTTTATTCCCCTAGGGACAAAAGATCATTACCTAAGACTAGAACTGACCTCCTTGGGACTGGAAGTGACTTATAGTTTTCTGGCACCCTATGTTTGCTCCTCAGGTTGCTACTCTTTCAACTGAAATTGGATCAACCCAGAGTTAATACATTGGACATGAAGAAACGAAATAATTACTCAGTCTACTTTACTCACTCAAGAGACCAGTCTTTGCTGCCAGCAGTTATGAGGAAGGAACCCAAGCACCCTGGATAGAAGACCAAGAAGAGAGAGAGAAGAGGTGATGAAATAATGATTCAGGCTCTAAAACCCAGGGCATAGGCCACCTGGAGCAGGATGCAACACTAGCTTTTGGAGGTAGATTTCCCTGGATTTAAAAATAGGAGTTAATATGAAAAGCAAACCAGTCTCTCTACCAAGGAAAAACCTCTATGCCCTACATATATTCAAAAAGAAATTGTTTTCTAAAGGTGATAGTATTTGGACAGATTTCTGTAGAGTTAATCACTGTGAGTTTTGATAGGAGGATGACAGAAAACCTTGTGAGTTCTCATGAGCTATGAATTATGGTCAACACCCGCCTCAGATGATTTCATTGTGATACCTGCAGTACAGCAAATCCTAAACCTGTGTCCATCCAAGAATGCTGACCTGAAGCAAGCAAAGGTAACTCCAAAGTAACTGCCGGCATGTTTCCAATCTTGTGAATGGCCAGAATTTCTACAGTAGGACCTTCATCTTTGAAAAGAAACTCAAGGAATGGAGAATTTATCCACACATGTTATAGACCCAGTTGGGAGGGAGAATGAGTAGACTAAACCTTTTACCAATGGTACCTACATTGATAGAATGGACCAAGGCAGCAGAAGATGAAGGTGCCAAAAGGAATCTATTTGGAAAGTATACTTTTCAAACTATATAAAGACAAGGACTCTGCATAAAGGATCACTCTTAGAAGCTGATTATCATGAGAAATTTATTGCCATAAAGAAGTCCTATATTTCATTTACCAAGTTGCACTTGACCAAAAATAATGGCTCTCGGCAAACTTCATGAAGTGAGATAATTTCAGATGAATTTTTTTTAAATCTAGGAACCTACCAAAAGATGTTTGTTGGCCTTTGGTATACTCATCAATTTTATTGTAATAGTATGTTTAAAGATTGTCTTTATAACTGTAGATTTTATTAAAATAAAATTCACCTAAAAACTATATCCCAATTTATTTTTTAGAGGTCAATATTATAACATAGCTCCTATACACATGGAAGCAAATGTCAGAGGCCAGACAAAAGATTATAAAACCATGAATGAGGGCAGTGAAGTCAGCATAGAGGAGAAGAGTTGGTCTGGAGAGATATTTAAGAAGCAGAATTGCAAGACCCAGAAGGAGATTAGAGGTAGAAGGTGGAGGGTAGGATAGGATGAGCAAGGGGATGAAGCATCGGTAATTAGAGGTGATGGAGTAAATGGAGGACTCCCAATCTTGCCATCATTTCTACTCTTCTAATGAAAAACAGAGATGTGACTTGCAGAGCGGAGAAGGAATTCAGACTTAGACGTGTATTGTTTGAGGTACCTGTGGGACAGTTAAGTGTGGATGTCTAGTAGGAAGCAGGAAACACAGTCTGGAGTCCATGAGAATGACCTGGGATGGCAATTTGGATTTGAGGCTCATTAGCATTAAGATTGTTCAGAAAGAGGATATCAGGAGAAAGAAAAGAGGGCCAAAGCACAGAACTTTGGTTATAAGCAACCAAAGGAAGTAAATCTTTAGAGGTAAACAAGAAAGAGGGCAATTACATGTGACAGAAGCCAGAGGAAAGAAAGCATTCATTTCTAGGAGGATGTGGCATTAAGTCTTCTCAACTCTGGAATCAGGTATAAACATTAAGAATAATATTAAATGGAGAGAGAACAAGGAGCATGCATTTCTGATTTTATTACAGTATTGTGATAGGAAAGGTTGTTATGAGTAAAATGTAAATATCTATAAATTGGGCATTTCTTAGCACCGGCAGGTAGGAGCCATCTGTTCTTCAATAAGTCCCAGCCATCTTCCTCCATTTGAGCTACTGGATAACAACCAAATTGGGAGTGAAAAATATTGGCCAAGATTAAGTCCATCTGATACTAGAGTGGTTCCTTCGTCAGGCACCCAGAACCAATACTAATTTAGAAAAAAACTGAAAATAGATGAATTTGTCTTTCAGGGAACACTCATGTACCTGTCCTCCCTATGCAGCACTTCCTTTCTTATTTCTGACTGAATCTAGTTTATAGTGCTACTTAAGTCATCTGTGAGTGAGGAAGAATGGCATGACTTACAATACAGTGTGATGCTTCCAGAAATTTCTTAAGTCACTTCATGCCATTCACCGCCTGGCCAAGCCTATAGTGGCACTCCATCTTCATCACCATTGTCCAGCAAGCATTTCCTCATGGGACCAATTCCCTTTCCCTTATGATCCCTCTCTTTCTTGCTTATTTAACTCCATCTCAGCAAGTACCTCCAAATCACTTGCAGGCATCTCTAGTACTGCTCACAAGGACTGCTTAAGGCTAAAGAGATGCATCTATAGAATAAAAAAGAATTGCCTAGTTTAAAAAAAAAACTAATGCCAAGTTGCAGGGATCAAAATTTAGCAAGATTGAGTGAATGACTGAAATGGAAATTAGCAGTGTCAGAGGTAGGAGCAGGAGAGATGGAGGAATCAATGGCAATTCTGAAACTGGGGAGGCAAGAAGTGTGCAAAAGTCCAAAGTTTGGGTTCTGTACGACTATGTATGTTTACTCAAACTGTCATTAGACATCACCAGATTGTTTCGTGTTAACTATATCCTTACAAATAAGATAAAATTTCTATTAGGAAGTTAGAAAGCAATTCAAGTTTCTCATTTTCAGAGGATGAAATGCAGACACTACAAAAGGGAATCATTTAAATGCTCTGTAGCTTTGCCAGCATAAGGTGCATTCCAAATGTGTGTAGATGGAATGCTGTTATGCTTTCAAAGAACCCTTCTTCAATGCTATAAAATGTTGCATTTTCCATTTCTTTTCCATGAGTTAAACTGTCAGAAGGGGAAGTAGGCAGAGAGAAGTCTTGCTCGATAAATTGTAGATTCTTATCCCAAAGGGTAGGGGGGCTGACATACCAAATTTAGCCTTATTTCTGCCTCCTAGACTTTTTGACTCTCTCCTAGCTGTAGAGGACGTACTGCTTAGCTCCTCATGCCATTATACTCTCCATCTTTCCATAAATTAATCATCTTCTGTCATTGCCTGTTGCAAAAGGCAAAAGTCAGAGTAAAGGAATCCTACTGAGAACCACCTGCTTGAACCAAAGATCAACAATGCACATGTGATTTCCAGCAGTCCAGCTCTTTTGTTGCAACTGAAGTCCGGAGTTATAACTTTCTTGGAGGGACCTTCTAGGCCCACCATCCAGTTTGACTGGAAAATCATTTAAAGACTGGACCATAATAACATATTTGGCAAAGACCCTGAATCCCAGAGGTGGCAAATTTCCCAGACTGCCTTATTCCTCTACAATCCTTAGCAAATTACCAAGATGTTGGCTCCTTCTGTTACAACTGCATATAACCCTCTCTTCAAAGCCAAATGTTAAAAAGCCTCATCCATATTAACCAGCTCCCCTTGGGAAGTGTTAATTGGAAACCCACATAATGATATCTGTTTGCTAAAGACATCTAATCTAGGCAGAAGTGACACAGTAAATGTGTGACTGTGAAAGCAGGTCCTGGATGCCTTAGCTATCCCCAAACATGGACATCTGACCTCAGGAGAAGCACATCCCAGCTCTGCAGCTGGGCACTGTGTCACTGAGCAACACAGGACCTATCTGTGTGGCAAATCTGACTCCCCAAATAGGAAGGATGGTGCACCCTCTCTCTGAATAATCTCAGGTCAAGAGCTGTGCTGAAAGGAGCCCCCTTGCGCTGTTCTCCAGGAACCCTTGTTTAGGTATCCCCTGCACCACCCAGCTAATAGCAAGCAGTCCAACTGTGGTGGGGAAGGAGCGGGGTGCTGTGAATTCTGCTCTATTCCAGCCACTAGAGGGCAACATAGTCACATGCCTCTGGCTCCTCAGCCTGATTCCATCACCTGAAAGGAGTAAATTGTAACAAATATAATCCCATGCTCCTAAAATTGAAGGCTACAGTAATTATCCATGAAAATGAGGAATTCAGAATCTGCCACTTTGTAAGGTTGTGCCAGCTTTGCTTTATCTTGTCAATTTGTCTACTAGAGTTGGCCCACAGCTGTAAACCAGTGACCTTTTGAGTTCTATATATTCCAAGGGTGAGTTTTAAATCCT
This sequence comes from Pedetes capensis, assembly GCA_007922755.1. Taxonomy (NCBI): domain Eukaryota; kingdom Metazoa; phylum Chordata; class Mammalia; order Rodentia; family Pedetidae; genus Pedetes; species Pedetes capensis. The sequence goes on along the minus strand of VMDO01010560.1, from coordinate 45,343 downwards.
TGTGTTTCTAATTCTACTGAAGTTGGCAGTCACAAACCACCACCCATGTTTTGCTGAGATGGCAACAATATTCCAAGGCATATTTGACCATGGCTGCCACTTCCATCCTCTTGAGCCATGGACATCCTTGAATCTCCATGACTCTTGGGCACTATTGTGGCATGAAGGCCACCCCCTTGCAGCCCTTAAAAGGAAGCAGGAGCCAGGCCCAGTGGCGCCTATAATCCCAGCGGCTCGGGAGGCAGAGGCAGGAAGATCGCAAGTTCCAGACCAGAGGCAGTCTGCATAACTTAGCGAGACCCTGTCTCAAAAAGTAAAAAAATGGGTTAGGGGTGCAGCTCAGTGGTCCAGCACTTGCAAAGCATGCAAGTGCGAGGCCCTGAGTTCAACCCCCAGTACCGCAAAAAAAAAAAAAAAAAAAAAAAAAAAAAAAAAAAAAAAAAAAAAAAAAAAAAAAAAAAAAAAAAAAAAAAAAAAAAAAAAAAAAGGAAGCAGAAGGACAGGAATATAGAGAGTTGGCTGGATGATGAGAGGGAGACTTCCTTGAGTAAAATGGAAAGCAAAAACTCATCCCCCATCCATAATCTTATAGTTAGGAAGGACCCTGGAGACATCTAACCCAATACTACACTTCACAGATAGTACAACCAAGCCTAGGGAGTTTTGATTGCTTGTCCAAAGTCCAACAATTTAATAGCAGAGCCAGGTCTAGGCATGAGTCCCCCTGGGTCCCTGGTATATTATTTTCTGCACCCCATGGAGCTCCCCTGGGTCTCTTTGTATGCCAATAGATGCAGATGGAGACAAACTTCATGGGGGAAAAAATAGTTGTTTCCCTATGTCCTTATCCTATTCAGTCAGATTCCAATGTCCAGGAAGAAATATCAAAGGTCTTCGGGTCTTAAAAAAGATGTGAACCTGTGACTTCCATGGAAAAGGCTGGGTCATAGTACCTGTTGTTTGGCACCGTGGAGTCAGGTCTGACTCATAGCGACCCTCAATGGCTGATTATTTTGTGATTGCTTCCGGAGTTGATTGCCATATCCTTCTCCCATTTTTGCAGCACTGGGGATCAAACCTAGGTCCTCAGAGAGTGAAAAGCAGAGCTTTACCAACGAGCCAAACCCCAGCCCCTTATAGTACCTACTAGTCAATAAATACAGCAACTCAGGCAAAGCAAGATGGCCCTAATTTAGAGCCTCATCCTCCAACCAGGAAGTTAGGGAAAGGGATTCTTCAGTTTTTGTAGTCATATGATAGTACTGTGGGAGAAATTTCAGAAAATATTACTTCTCTCTCCTTGGAAGAAATAGCGTATTACCTTGAATTGCAGAAAGAAAAGATTTCCTCTTAAAAGAATTTCAGTGAACAGTTTGGAGGAACTTTTTATTGCAGGAGCTCATGTACATGGTTCTGAAGTGAGACCTCTAAGTAAGATTTTTCTTATCTCTTACTCTGATGCATTATACCTGTGTACATTATGGCATTCCCAGACCACCTCACTCCTGGCAAGATCTTCTTCAACAATATACTGGCCTGGATTAGATGGTGGCTGAGATGTTCCCCTTAGCATCTTTTCTAACCTTTCAGAGCAAACCAAGGAAGGGAAAAAAAAAAAAAAAAAAAAAAAAAAAAAAAGCAAGAGTATGTCCCCTAAGCTATTCTGTTTGTTGATCTCAGGGCTTTTCTCAGCTTCATTTGCACTGCCCAATGTTAAACAATCAACATCTTTGCAACTCCCTCCTTGCTATTTGATCTACTATAGCCTTCACTTGAGCTATTTTTTTCTTGACTGTCATTAATTAATTAATCTGTTTACAATGTGCCTTCAAAGCCCTGGCAGGGGTGGGACGAGTGTAGCAACTGTATTAATAAAGTTATAATATTACTTTTAAAGGCAACGGTCATACAAAGGAGTGAACAAAGGACATCTGAGGACCTGAATAAGGAATCATACATCTCCCCACCTCATTTTGATAATCTCCAGGTATATTGCTGGCTGTTTTCTTATGAGCGACCTCTTGAGGTCCCTTATAGCTCTCTATTGCTCTTTAAGACTATAATGTACAGAATGCTAATGGTTCAGCAAATTGGTGTTGTCAGGGGCAGAATAATGATGGTTTGGTTTTATTAGTGGTGTAAGGATTAGCAATAACACATTTATATAGTACATTCACAAAAGCGCTTTCACATCCATTATCTGCCAAATTCTCACAACAAACCAGAGAATTGGCTGGAAGAGGCATTACCACCTTCATGTTGTTGTTGTTGTTGTTGTTGTTGTTGTTGTTGTTGTTAGCTATAGTTGAGTTGTGTCTGACTGGTAGTGACCCTCATACAGTTTTCAATGGCTGACTGTTTCAGGATTGTTTCGAGAGTGGACTGCTGCATTCTTCTCCCATTATTGTGGTTGTGGAGATTGAACTTGGGTCTTCAGGAACTACCAAGCAGCACTCTGCCAGCTGTGCTAAACCCCAGCCCACCTTCATTTTATAGGTATAGAAATCCACCACACAGAGTGAGTCAATGCCTTCCCCAGGCAAAAGAGCAGATGCAAACTTCTCCAGGACTGTCACCTCCCTAGGGGACTCAAGTGCACTGAGATCAAGCTCTGCATCTCCTTTCACTAACCATAGCAAAGAGAAGTGGGAGAAAAACATCCCGATGGAACCCCCTAGTTCTGTTTTGATGTTACTTCTGTATATGAAGATAAAGTGTGGCAGTGACCTCCAGGGCAGAGATATGAGTAAGCTAAGGAGACAGAAAGCAGTTAGTACTGTAAGACTTTAACCCAGGGTCTCTTAGCCTTACAACTATTGACACTTAAGAACAAATGATTTGTCATGCTGTCCTTGGATCTTAGAGTGTTTAGCAGCACTCCAGGGCTCCACCCACTAGACGTCAGTAGCATTCCCTACCTATCCCCACTGGGACAAGCTAAGGTTCCTACAGATATTGCCTGTTGCTCCTTTGTATACAAAATGGATTCAAATATATAACCCATGATATGATATTTAACCTGTCCTGTGCCACCCGTCTTGTAGGAAGTATTTCCTGAGTTATCCCCTCTCAATCAAAATTGCCCAAAGTCCATGTCTCTTATGAGTTTGGACCCCCATTTTTTCTCTTCCCAGCCATCTTGAGAAAGTTATATTAACTCTTGGAACCTCCATTCCCTCATTTTTCAAATGTGAATTATATTACCTACCTTCTAGGTTTTGATGAAGATCAAATAAGATAATGTATACAGAGAAGTTGACCACAGGGCCTGGATCAGGGTAAGCACCCAATAAAACATGGCAAGGATTTTTTGACATAAAGAAAGGCTTTGGGTTGGTGGTAGATAACAGAGGATGATCCCTCTTCAGGAAAGGTTTCCTCCAGCTGCTTTCTCAGACCAATTTACTATAAAGCACTGCCAGGGCCCCCACTCAGCACTCAGCAGAATTACCATGTGCCTCAGAGAGAGGAGTGTCCTTACCTCTGTGAATTTATAGTGCTGTACTGGCCCATTGCCAAGTTCTGCTTCTCTTTGGATGGTAGGGCAGAAGTTGCTGCTCACTGAGGGAATATTCATTCTTGGGTATTCAACCATGCCACCTGCCCCAAAGCTCACCATTCTGAATATTTGCAGAGGCCTACAAGGTTCTACAGGATCCAGCTGCTACCCTTTCTTACTCTTATCCCAGAGCACTTGGCCCCCTGTTGACTCTCTCTTTTTTTTTTTTCTTCCTAGAATATTTAAACTTGCCCTGACTCAGGGTTTTGCCCTTATAGTTGCCTTTGCCAGAAGCAGTTTCTCCTAGGCCTTCTGCTGGGCATGTCCTTTGCTTCATTAGGGCTTGGCTAACATGTCACCTCTTTGCAGAGGCTGACCCTGACCACCGACTCAAAGTAGCTTCAACCTGTGGTCTCCCTCTATTGTATTTTGTTTTTGTTTTTCTGCCTAGCTCCCTTGCTTTTTGTCTGCATCACCCTCAACAATGGAGGAGTCCAGGGGCTGTGCTCTGTTCACTATTTAGAACTGTGTCAGGCCTGCAGTACACAGTCCAGAATATTTTTCAAATAAATGAGTAAATGACCCCCTTGGAGGTGTGGCATCATTCCCATGGCCTTTGACACTGGCAGATATTAGGTACTCAATTACTGTTTGTTTAATTGACATGAAGGACTCACTGAGCACCAGCTAAGATCCCTGGAAGCTGCTAAGCCTCAGAAGACTTGTCCAGAGGGGCCAGCTCTGTCCTTGAAGAGGTGTCTTATTAAAGAGAAAAAACTATAACCTACAGTGTCCTTTTGAATTCCTGAATTCTTCATGACTAAAATCACCAGGCACTAAGTAGGAGGCATGAGCTGATGGGGAGATTGGGTGTAGACTCCTGGTCCAATTATGAACCTAGAATCATACTTATGAAGGATCCCCAAGGAGGTATATGTCATTGAAGAAGTTAACCAGTGGTTACCCTGGAAACCATTGAGGTCCTCAACCTCAGTGCTGCCTGTCCCTCATCACAAGCTAGGTAGGTGGTCCTGAGGCCTGACTCTCGAGCTTCTTTCTCCTCAATTCTAATGGAGTCAAAGGGCAGGGAACCACCACTCAGACCCTGCCCTGTGAGCCAGCCAGCCACAAGGGCCTCCAGAGGCCCACAGAGACCTTGTCCTTCAGATGCTGGCAGGCGACTCGGGCCTCTGGGGAGACACACCTTTAATGCTGGCGCTGCTGCTTCCACATTTAGACTGCACCGCATTACCTCACTGCCAGCCAATCGGCAGCTCTCGAGCCTCTGCACCCCTGGTCCCCTTTGCTACAGTCTTTGCCTCCTGTTACTCTCTATCCTGGAGCTCACTGCTGCTATAACCAAGGGCCTACCCAGGTTGGGGTGGCTCAGTGGAGGCTGGGGTAGGAGAGACCTGGAAACAGAGCCATAGACAACAGAAGCCTCTTCCCTGAAGTCCCTTCTACACTACACATGTGATTCTAGCATTGCAGGAATGCATTTCTGCACACCTGGGTCCCTCACAGGCGGTGTGACAAGTAGTAAGAGGGTTGAGCAGGGGTAAGGAGGGAGTTCGGCAACCTTGTTGTTGTTAGGTGCCGTCCAGTCAGGTCTGAGTCATAGTGACCCCATATACAACAGAAGGAAACACTCCCTGACACTGTGCCTTGCCTGGCACTATGTCAGTGCTTCTCTGCTGTTAGTAGGATTTTCAATGGCTAATTGTTTTGGGATTGTTTTGGGGTAGATTATCATGTCCTTATCCCATTTTGGGGGTGCTGAGGATCAAACCCAGAGAGAAGCATTCTACCAACTGAGCTAAACCCCAGTCCTCTCAGCAACCTTAGAAGAGGCTAAGCCGAGAATCACCCTTGGAGCATAGGTGCACCCCCTGGGGACATCAGCGATCTGTCACCTTTCTTCACCCTGGGCCCCTGCCAATGCTGTACCATACCTGGCAAGGATGACAGTTACCCATCCACTGCTCACTCTTGCCCAAGACTAAATTACAGCCACTGGCTTATTCTACTGACAAACCAGAAGAGCAGAGACTGACTGATGTATAAGGAACTCAGAGGGTTCCTTGTAACCAAACCACGCTCGAGTTATTAAAATGAGGGATAGGACCTCACTTGGGTCCTGGGAAAAGCACTGGTGAGGTGTCATACAGGCTGGATAACAATGCAGTCACAAGGCTGCTCAGCCTATGCTTGGGACAGCTGAGTACAGTGGAGACAGTGACTGGGGAGTAGGGTCCACAGCCTTCTGGTGGAGCCACCCCTTCCCTGGGCTCAGGTGGCTCCCCGCTTCTCAGAAGGCCTCCACGCTCATTCCAGTAAGACTTTCAGAGAAGGGCATTTTATCTTATGCAGTCTCACTTCAAAGAGTTTTTCCTCCAGGTAGAACTAGAGATGTTAATATATCTTTAAATAGAGAAAGGGGGGAGTAGGGAACAGGGTGGGAAACCATTATAAATCTTCACAGGGTGTTCAATATTTTACACAAACGCAGCTATCCAGCAGCAATAATGGCTTCACAGATGTGTTGCGTGCATGTATTGTTAATAGCTTTCCATGCACCAGGGAGGAAAGTGTGGTCAGGGAACACAGAGGGAAAATACTAATGAGGAATGAAATCAGATAATTCAAGACTCCCTCCACTTAATGCCTGCGTGTACAAATAAGGCATGGAGGGGGGTGCGCTTCCTGCCAACATCAGACCTCGGCTTCCCATAGCAGATGTATTTTCCACTTTGAGAGCCTAGAGAACATTTCCAGGAGGTCACATGGGTCCTGGGACAGATCACCTCTATGACTTGTCAACGCCTCCTTGGTTAGAGGGGCTTCGTGTATGAATATTACCTAGTTATCTAGTCTCCAGTTGTAACACACCATGTACAGCAAAGGGGGCATCATAAACACATTCATCAGACAAGCAGTTAAATTAAAGAGGGACAATGGGCTTGTTGCACATGGAACAAACTGCACAATAACTGAGTCTATCTGCTATATTTGAAATTCTAATGAAACTTTATGGAGGCAATGAGGTAGTGGCTGAAGAGCATCAAAAGGAAATCAATCCTGGTGTCAACTTTAGACAATTGAGGTATCTTTTTACCTTTCAGCCCTTGGTTGATAGATCTGGGCCAGAAAGATAAGTCTTGCAAAGGTACAACCATAATGCCAGTTGGTAGGTGACGCTTTGAGGAAGGAACAGGGGAAGGAATGAGGCTTAGGGAGCAGAATCCATCCTATGTCAGTAGATACAAGATAATGTCTTCTTGAATCCCCCCTCCTGTGCTCAGGGTAACTAGGTGCCTATTCTCTTGTATCCAGCTTAAGTCTCAATAGCCAATGGTGCAAGATGAAGTGAGCCCCCAAAAAGGGTTAAAAAGAAATCACTTGCCATCTGTGCCTTCAAAAGAATTAAGAATTTTTTTAAAAAAATAATGCATTTTGTACAAAGGCATCAGCCCCACTTTGCAAAGGTGATTTATTTTCAGCATGCTTTATTTCATTTATTACCTAAAGGATAATGCACACATTTTCAAGATCTGGCTAAAAAAAGAAACCTATTACCTAACTGTAATAAGTCTGGCAGCTATTGTTGTAGTGAACAAACTGGACATCTTGTCTCCGAGAAACACATTTGGAGGTCTGCGGCCCAAGCATTCTTTTAAGGTGGTCAAAGAGCTCACTTGCTAGATAGGGGAGGACAGCAAAGCACTAGAGGTCGAAGGGAAGAATCTATATATTCCATAGGGGAAGACAGGAAAGCTACTTCTGAACCATTAGAGGAATGGAGATGAGGCAGAAGCCACTGAATTGCTGTCTCTTCTTCCCTTTTCATTCAATATGATAGCAATAGAATCTGGCATCTGCTCTTACAGGACCTGGGTAGAGGATGGCCAAATAATCCACACTTTGTGTATCAATTAAGGAAGACTAATGGGCACATCTCCAAAGCCAATAGGCTACCTAAGAAAGAAGAAGGTCGAGATCTAAGTCCTTTTCTGGGACTATAACAAAAACACTGCATTATAGAACTGGAAAGGGTCTTTCTAGTCCATTTCCTTATTTTGATACTATTGAGGAAACTGTGGGTCTTAGAGAGGCAGTGATTTGTTCACGGCTACACCCAGGGCTGGGCTGGAGCTAGAAGTCAGAACTACTACTTCTTCCTCCAGCACCTGCTACACCATGTTGCTTAGAGTGTGACCCATAGACTAGCAACATGGACAGCACCTGGAAGCTGGTTAGAAATGTAGTTTAGATCTCATTCCAGATCTATGGGATTAGAGGCAGAGTTCACCACCATCTCCAGGGTACAGTGCACACATTAAAGTTTGAGGAGCAGGGCTCTAACCTACACTGTCTCTGTGCTCAGACAGGGGCACCTCCTCAGAAGGGAATCTCTGCTCACTGTAGCAGCTGACCTCTTGACTCCCATGGGCCTTTGCCCTCTGAATTGGCATCTAGCATGCTTTCGAAGGGACACAGCTCACTGTCTCCAAAAAACAAATCTTTTCCAGTAACAGGTAGTTCTGTGGGTTGCCACTATCACTAAGGCGTTAGCTAATTAAAGTAGGAGGTCTACTTACATCACTGGGCACTCACATTTTCTTCTTACAGACCTAGCATTGACTTCTCTGATAACAGTCTCTATCTGCCTTTCCTTTTTCCATCCTCTGGTTTTCATCCAGTAAAATTCATTGTCTTTAAAGGAAACAGACTCATCTTCCATCCCCAAGCTTGTGTAAGCATTTCTTTCCATTCTTAAATGTGTAGGATCTTCATCCTCAATGAAGAAACAATTACAGTTCCATTTCACTTTATTTTCTTAATTAATTAATTATTGTGATACCTGAGGATGGAACACAGGGCCTTGCACATATGTTTCAAGTGCTCCATCACTGGGCTACACCCAGTCCATTTCTTATTTTTTATTTTGAGTTGGGATCTTGCTAAGTGGTATAGCCTTGAACTCAAGATCCTCCTGCCTTTGTCTCCTGAATGGTTGGGATTACAGGTGTGCAACACTTGACCCAGATAAAGTTCCATTTTAAAATGGTCTAGTGTTAGTTCCCAGTCTCTACTGTTTAGGAGAAATGTTTCTATGTCCAAAATGCTTTACAAAAGTACTCCTTGGAACTTCAAGTTATTACATAAGAGTTTCATCCACACTCAATTTCCACATTTGCAAGAAAGGAATTGGATCCAACTCCCCACCTCATAGGTGAGAGGAGTGGGACTTTGTAGACTAGCACCAGAAGGGAGATCAGTACTTCCATAGGTCCCACCTTTGGGAATGTATTATAATGGAAATGCCCAACTTTTATGAATTCTTTAAGAGAAATGACCTGTTTATACCCTAAAAGGAACATTATAAAACAAAAATTAGACCTTCTAACCCTGGAAGATTGCCTGCAGCCACAGCCCTGTGGCATCCGATCCTGTCAGATGTCAGACACTAAGCAGGGTCAGGCCTGGTTAGTACTTGGATGGGAGACCGCCTGGGAATACCAGGTGCTATAGGCTTGGGACACAGACTATAGCAAAAATCAATCCACCATTGAAAACCCTATGAATAGCAGAGGAGCACTGACAATAGTGTTTCACCTGTCATACTCAGGATCGCTATGAGTCAGATACCAACTCAATGGCACCTAACAACAACAACAACCCTGGAAAGGAGAAGAACATGGCAATTGACTATGGAAACAATCCCAAAACAACCATTGAAAACCAGATGAAGGTCACTATGAGTTGGACCTGACTCCACGGCACCTAACAACAGCAACAATTACAACCCTGGAAGGGTACCCTTTACAGACAGTTCAGAGGTACTTGCTTGACTCCTGATCCCTTAAATTTATACTTTGATTATTTCCCTAGTCTTGACCTCCTTTCCTTCCTTGAATGTGAAGATTGCCATCAATTGTCAGACAATAAGGCCACACAATTCTCCCATGTCCTGGCCCTGTTGCCTTTGGATTTTCCAGAACAACTTCCTGCAGAGTCCAGCCCAGCCTCTGGAATACAGTTTCTCAGCCCAGGTGGAAGTGACCCTGCTGATGCCCCAGGTTTATCCTGGCCCAAGAGCAGAGGAGTACTTACAAGACTTTGTACTTCCTCCAAGATGCTGACAGTGCAATGGAAGAAACAAGAGAAGACACACTTGTAGACAATTTAACAAGGCAGCATGTGATAAGAGCCAAAGAGAATCTCAAGCAGTATGTGCTAGCAAAGGCCAGAGGTGAGAGGGGTCATGGAAACTGAAGTCTTGGGTAATTTCATTGGGGAGATCAGACTTAACCTGGATTTTAAAGAATGGGTAGGATTGGGATAGACAGAAAGGTGACATGAACTGTGTTTGTCCTTCCTGCTAGAGGGAAGAATTGCACAGAAGTTTTCTCATGTGTCCTTCAACAGTAGCTATTGGTACTCTCTCGTGGGGAGATGAGATATCCAAAGAGACTCAAGCAAACAAAGCAGTCTGCTTAGGAGAACAGGTGTCCTTCTAGACCTCAGTGGTGGGGAGCTACTTGGAGGCCTTCTGGATCTGTTCTCCACCGAGGTCTAGAATAGCCTTCAATGATGGAATAAATGCATGCCCCCTGCCTAACTGAGGACACTGGCTGGCAGCCCTCAAATGGAGATCTTGGTTCCAGGAACCTGCAGGTGCGAAGCAATCCTGTTGTCTAAATACTTGGCATCCCCTGAATCTCAAAATATACCAGGTTCCCCAGCAGCAGGAACAGCCAAAATACTGCATCACACACACTACGGTGCCCTCCACAGCCACAATAAGGATTGTTTGTGGAGTTATCCTTGAGCATTTTTGTCTTTCCCACCAATGGTTTCTATAGTGAATATTGGCTTTCTCTTTGTGGCTTTATTTTATGTCTGTGTCAATTTGACATGACAAAAAAAATAAAGCCAGGTCCCAAAGTCTTTGAGCCAAAGCAGCTGGATATGGGAGAACAAGGGACAAAACAGACAACATCTAAGCTTCTATGAAACCAAATGCCTCAGACATACCTTAGAAATGATATCTCACCAGGGTATACTGTGTTAAGATTCCACTTGAACTATTTATTTGGATTTATTTATATTGCTACAAAGGAGAAGCAGGCATTATCATCCTGACTTATAATGCTACAGCTCAAGACCAGAGAAGGCAAGTAACTTGCCTATTTCTACATAGTCACTTAGTGGCAGAGGTAAGCCTAGAACTCAGGGCTTCTTGCATTGCAACCCTGTGTACTCTCACCTGGACTTCATGAGAAACCCAGGGAAGCTGGTACAGTAACAGGGGGCATGTAAGACAGAGTGTCTTACATTCAGCTATTACATTCTATTCCAAGGAGCAATAATTTACGTGTGAATGGTTGATATCAGTTACACACTGTATCTTTTAGTAAAATATGTATACCCACAACATATACAAGATATAAACAAGTATAATGTAATGGGAGACATTCAGAAGAACTGTAGAATGATGAATATGTTAAAAAGAATTGCATTTACTTAAAACACCATCTATTCACTTTTTCAAAACAACCAGAACATGGTCAGAAGTAAACTGTAGGAATTCAGACTTTATGTGGCAAAATTCAGGTACCAAAGCTAATATTTTTTTAAAAAAGAATCTCTCAACTCTTCATTGAATTATTAGCTGTTACAGTTACTTATTTACTTTTGCTTTGCATACATCATTAACCATCTTGGTTATTTCATACTTTATATGAAATCAAGTTCAAAATAAAATATTATAAAGGGACAGGGCTTATACTAGATATACTTATGATAATAACAGTTAACATCTAGATGAAGAAGAAAACAACAAAACCAAAAACTAAATAAATAAAGCTGATAAAAAGCACAAAAACATTACAAATGAAATACCCAAATCACTACATCAAACCTAGTGATAATTATATTCATGATTATACCCTGAGTTTTTAAGCAAAGGTTAAGTTATGGTTGTTATCCTTTAAGATTTTTAAGAAAATGGTAAAGTAATTCATTTTAGAAAGATGATTGGCAGATTAGCTCAGATTAAAAATAGTTTGAGATGTGGAAAATGATAAAATCTGAAAAATTCTTTTAGCAGGAACTTCTAATTGTCCAAAAATGGGGATCTTTCAAAAGATTTCTTTGGAGGTGTGGTTCTCAAGTTTCAACATGATCAGAATCACCTGAAGGACGTGTTAAAGGGATGGGTTGCTCATTTCAGTTCATCTAACAACAATCTTGTGCCATTACTATCCCATATTCCACAAGAGGAAAAGAGGTTTCAGAGAGGTTAACTAACTTGCCCAGGGTGACACATTAAACACTGCTAGTTCCATGGGTTGAGATTGGTCCCATGGATTTGCATCACTGAGTTTCCACACTATGCTCATGCACCCACAGGTGGTTCTTTGGGAACCTCTGCTTTAGAAGATAAAAGGAAAATATAGCAATAATAGGAAGAAGGGTACTAATCACCTGGGCAAGAACAAGAGTGTGGGAATAGCCAAATTTTCTTTCATGACCTTCTCAAAAGAACAAATACTTGCCTAGGTTCCAAAGATTCTTTTTTTTTTTTTCCCTCAGTACTAGGGGCCTGAACCTACAGCCTTGCACATATTTTGTAAGCACTCTGCTATTGAACTGCACCCTCAGCCCACTTTTAATTTTTTTCTTGAGACAGGGTCTCAATAAATGACATAGGATGCCTCTGTTCTTGAATCTGCAATCCTCCTGCTTCCATTTCCCAAGTCACTGGGATTATAGGCATGGCCACTACACCCAGCTGATCCCAAGACTCTACCAGGAATGAAACTGCTACCCTGAAGGCAAAACCTGATGTGTAGATACAAAGTCATTTTTATATATATCCTAGTTTCAGACCCAGGATATTTAGCATAGCCCAACAGACCTAACTTCATTCTTCGAGCTTCTCTTTCCAACATTCCCCCCAGGAGAAAATAGCCCAGGCCCAGGTAAGATATCAAGATTCTTCTTGTGCACTGGGGCCATGTTGTATAATTCCTCTGGCAAATGCGGCCAACCAGTGTTGTCACAGGCACATCCCTGCAGGAGCCTATAAAATCCTGATGCACAGAATGTGTTGACATTAGTAATCTCATAAAGATGCATTTGCCGTTTGTGCAAAAGCTTTTGGTAAAGACTCTTTGTCAAAGATAAGAGGTAAAAGCAGATGCTGGAGGGTCAAGACTCTCCTTTTGAGTTCTCTTAGGGGACAGGATATGCAGAAAGGGGCTGTGGCTTACCTTCCTCCCTTTCCCTCTGTTCCCTGAGCATAGATTTTGGGGCTTTCTTGGTCAAAGGAAATAGAGCAATCATCAAACACCTAAAATCATGTCTCTTGTAGATAGCCTAGTCTGAGGACCACAGGCTAAACAAGTAGAAGTAGATGCAATTAGAGCATTTACTGAGCACCCACTGTATGCCAGGTACAGCTATATGTGTCTTATAAATACCATCTCACTTGATATCATGACAATTCTGAGCTACTCATATTCTCATAGGTGAAGTAACTTGTCCAATGTTACACATTCTAACATTGTTGATGGAAACCTTTATACTCTCTTGCCTCCAATGCAGAGATCTTGGGGTTGTTTCTTCCTCTCTAGTCTTTCCTAGTCTGTTTTTGCAGTACCTCTCTCATCTTCCAAATTTTTAAACAAGGGGTTGGCAAACCTTGTCTGTAAGAAGCCAGATAGTAAGATTTTTTTGGCTTTTTGTTAGGTGCTGTGGAGTCAGTGTCTGACTTATAGCAATCCTATGTACAACAGGTGAAACAGTGTTGTTAGTGCTTCTCTGCTATTCATAGGGTTTTCAATGGTTGATTGTTTTGTAGAGTGGGTTGCCAGGTCCTTCTTCAAAACCTACAGCACCTGGTGTTCCCAGGCAGTCTCCCATCCAAGTACTAACCAGGCCCAACTCTGCTTAGCTTCCAAGATCTGACAGGATTGGATGCCACAGTGAACGGCTGTAGGCTTTTGTTGGCTTGGCAGGCCTTAAGTCTCTGTCAAAACTACTCAACACTGCTGGTGTAAATCAATAGCAGCCATAGACAATAGATAAATAAATGTAAATGGACCTATTCCAATAAAACTTTATTTACAAAGAGAGACAAAAGTCTAGCCTCTGTCTTCCAACTCTTACTTTCAACATAGGTTCCCCAACCCCTTTCCATGGAGAGAATCAACACTTCAGCCTCTTGCTATTATATTTAGATTCTCTGTGTCTCCATCTAGTGTCAGGCCTCTAAATAATATGGATATATCAATGACACCCAAATTACTAACTCCATCCTAGACTTCCCCTTAACTCTTATGCATACAACCACCTGTTTCATGTTTCCGCCTAGTGATCTCATAAAGATGGAAACTCCACAAGTCCAAACCTATACCCCTATTTTAACCTCCTCCAAACTTGCTTCTCTCTTAGCCTTTCTTGTCTCAGCAAAGGGCAACTTATTATTCCAGATACACAACCTGGACAGTATTCTTGGTGTCACCCTTACCACTTCTCTTTCATTCATACCTCAAATCCAATCATCAACAATCTTGTCAAACTTGGCTTCAAAATGTACATACCATCAGAGTGAATGAGAAAAAAGTACATAATACAACTATATGAAAATGCCATTATGAAACTCATTATATTGTATGTTAATTTAAAAAAACATAAAGAAAGAAGAAATAATGGTTTGGCTTTGAGATATATATGTTGTTGTCCTTAGGTGCCATCACGTTGGTGTCTGACTCATAGTGACCCTACGAAAAATGGGCAAAACACTATTGTCAGTGCTTCTCTGCTATTCATAAGGTTTTCAATGGCGGATTGATTTTTGGGAGTGGCTTTCTGGTTCCTTCTCCTAAGCCTACAGTATCTGATGTTCCCAGGCAGTTTCCCATCCAAGAACTAACCCAGCCCCACCCTGCTTAGCTTCCAAGATATGACAAGATCAGATGCCACAGTGTGACGGCTGCAGGTATATATATATCAAGAATCAGACCTCTTTCACTGCTAACACCATGGTCCAAGCTGCTTGATTTATAGCAAGTCTCCTAACAAACCTCATTCCTCCCTTCTTTGCCCACTAAATGTCTATTCTTCACACTCACCTAGAGGAGTCGGCCTTTTACAGTTTAAATCAGAGCACACTGTGCTGTCAAAATTTGTCCATGGCTCCAACTCCTGCTCATGCCCTCATCTGTTCAAGCTCTGACCTCATTTCCCATCCAGCCTCCTTCCCTCTGTCCCAACCACTTGGGCTGCCTCCTATGGCTCCAACACACCAAGTACATCCCCACCTGGACTCTTGTCCTGGCTGCCTGACACGATCTCCCCTGGCTCATTCTCAGGCATTCTCCAGTGTGAGCTCAAACACAGTTTCAATGGTAGGTCTCTTCTTGAGCTTCTACACAAAATTAGTCACACCACTCACTGTCCCCCATATTTTGTCTTATTTTTCTTTATAGAACTTATCACCTGGTAATGTATTTATTTCCTTTTCATCTGCCTCCTCAATAGGATGCAGCCCCATCAGCACTGGGCTTTGTCTTTTTTGCTCACTGCTAGAAACTCTGAAGCTAGAGCTGTGTCTGTCATAAAGTAGCCCCACATTCTTTTAAATAAGTAAATGAACATTGTTGTTGTTGTTGTTGTTGTTGTTGTTAGGTGCCATCGAGTCAGTATCCGACTCATAGCGACCCTCATAGGGTTTTCAATGGCTGTTTCGGGATTTACTTGGGAGTGGATTGCCAGGTCCTTCTCCCATTTTTGTGGTGCTGGAAATTGAACTCGGGACCTCAGAGACTGCAGTGCAGGACTCTACCAACTGAGCTAAATCCCAGCCCAAATGAACATAGAAAAATTTTTAAAAATACCATCTCATCTACCACTGTTTTCTCAAATAGGTAAGGCATTATACTGATTAAGAAGCTGAAATACAGATGTGGAATGACTTGCTAAAAGTAATGCAAATTATAGAATTACAAATAACTTGTTGCCAGAACATTGTTTTTCTGACTTGAGGTCCAGTCTGCCTCTCACACAGAATATGAAATTCCAAAATTCCCTCCAGCGATGATTTCCAGGGAGAAGGTTATGTTACAGTTATTTTTGTATCTTAGCAAATGATTCCCAAAGCTGTGTTTATTAAGGTATTTCACCAGTGTCTTACCACACCACAGAGAGAGAGAGAGAGAGAGAGAGAGAGAGAGAGAGAGAGGTATGACATTTTGTTCTAGTCTAGAGAATAAGAGAAATGAGCAGGGTTAGAGGGGGAGATGGGTGTGAAAGAAGTATTGAAAGAGTATATTCGGCTCCCTCTTCTTTCATCTACAGCAACAATTTGCACTCTTTGGAATCACCATTTTTTAAGAACATCAATAGATATGGAGGCTTACCATAGGAGAGAAATTGTATTTTAGAACCATAGTACCCTAGCTTTTGATCCTGCCTGATATCAGAAGCTAAGCACGGTCAGCTTGGCTAGTCCTTGGACAGGAAACCACTTGGGAATAGCAAGTGCTGTAGGCAAGGGTGAAGGATCTGGCAAACCACTCCTGAAATAATCCACCACTGAAAACCCTATGAATAGCAGAGAAGCACTGACAATGGTGCTCGCATGGCACAGTGTTGGGGAGTATTTCATTCTGTTGTACAGAGGGTCACTATGAGTTGGACCTGACTCTGTGGCACCTCACAACAATAAAACCCTGTATGGCACAGTGTCAGAAAGTGTTTTGTTCTGTGCCTGCAGCCATACCACTGTGGTGTCCAATCCCGTCAGATCTGAGAAGCTAAGCAGGGTCGGACCTGGTTAGTCCTTGGATGGGAGACCGCCTGAGAACACCAGATGCTATAGACTTGGGAGAAGGACCAGGCAGCCCACTCCCAAAAAACAATCTGGCACTAAAAACCCTAAAAATAGCAGAGAATCACTGACAGTAGTGTCTTATCTGTTGTATGTAAGGTCACTATGACTCAGACACCAACTCGACCGTAACAAACAACAGCAATAGAGAAAATGTAGATGACACAAAGCTAATAAAAACTTAGTATCACTCTTACATGAATTTCTACTTGACTAGTTCTAATAGTGTCTGCAGCCATACCACTGTGGCATCTGACCCTGTCAGATCTTAGAAGCTAAGCAGGGTCAGGCCTGGTTAGTACTTGAATGAGAGACTACCTAGGAACACCAGATACTGTAGGCTTGGGAGAAGGACCCAGCAACCCACTCAAAAAAAAAAAAAAAAATCAGCCTTTGAAAACCCTACAAATAGCAGAGAAATACTTACAATATTGTTTTGCCTGTTGCATGTAGATCACTATGAGTCGGACACTGACTTGACACCTAACCACAACAGCAGCAACAGTCCTAATAGTATCAACAAATATCTACAGTAAAACCCATTCACATGCATACACATAGACAGCCCATGTATACACAATATCTCTCACTTCTATGAAAAGTGGTGTGGTGCAGTGATTATTCGGATGGTAACTATGTAGCCAGACAGGATGGATACTAGCCACAGCCTCACCATCTAGTAATAGAAAGCCCATGGAGAATTGCCTTCACTTCTCTGTCTCTCTGTTTGCTCACCTATAGGGGGATTAGCATGCCATCTGTTTTACTAGGTTACCTAATTAAGTAAGTTACTGCACAGAAGGTCTTAGAACAGTGTCCAAAATACAGCAGATACCTGATAAATGGTCATTGTATTATTGGAGCACACAGTACACTCTTTGGAAAGGCACACAGTCCACCTGCAGCAACCTTCCAGCCCCTGAGAGGCCAAAGCCCACAGCATGGGAAACTCTGCCCTAGAGCAATGAGGCAAGGAAGGGCATACAATCATGTATGGCAAGGTGTTTTGAATGTTAGTGTCCCAGAGACCACATCAGAGCCACAGGACACATGGCAGATATCTCAGCAGCATTCCAGTGGATCTCATGTGTGAAGATAAAAGGAAGTGGTGCACAAATGTCTGTGGATTCCTGGGAAATATCTAGAAAGAACTCCATGAACGATATGAGATTTGTTACCTCTTCAGACAAGGACTGTGTTTCTGGGGTAACAGAACTTCTTTGCATTAGATTTATTTATTTAACAAATATTTACATACAGCTTCCTGTATCACATATTTTATCATGAAGGTGGGTTATTCTAATAGTCACAATTTAGAAACAGATACTGCCTTATAAAAGTTAAGAATCCGCATGGCTGCTTCTTTCCCAGAGTAGTAACCTAAGCAGGAATGGAGGAAAAGATTGGAAATGAGAGAGGAAAGCACACCATAAAATTACACATGCACTTTTAAAAATGTAGGGTAAGCTGACTGACAGCTGCTTGAGACTGCCCAAGCTCCTTAAACTCCTGGTCTCCAAAATCACAAGGTTCCTTTCTCAAGGATGGGAGATACAGAGAGCCATGAGCTCATCTGTAGGTACCCTGCACTATCTCTCACTGGTCAGGGTACACTTGTTTTCTATATTCTAGATCATGAACATAACAGCAACACATAAGATGACATGAAAATTAATAAGTATCCTGTGAAGGACAGACATTGGATCAAAGACAGCCTCAAACAGAACTTAAAGAGATGCTAAGGCTAAGAACCAGAAGGACATGACAATCCACTCCCAAAGCAATCCCAACAATCAGCCATTGAAAACTCTATGTTGTACATAGGGTCACCATGAGTTGGACTCAACTCAATCGCACCTAACAACAACAAAAGGCTAAGAACATTTAAGCCCAACCAGAGTTGGTCCTAGGATGAACTGAGCTAAGGAGTAAGCAAAATATGAATTAAGAGGTGATGACTTTAGAAGCTGATTAAGTCATGAGTTCAGAGTTCTCATGAACAGGATTAGCAACTTTACAAAAGATCTAAAATGAACTATAAATTGCCCCTTTGGCTTTTCTGCCATGTAAGGACTCAGTGTCCATCCCTTCTGGAGGATGCAGCAATAAGAAGCCATCCTGGAAACAAAGAGAAGACCTGAACCAGACGTTGAACCTGTAAGTACTTCACCTTGGACCTCTGACCCTTCAAATTTTTAAGAAATTAATATCTATTATTCATAAATAACCCAGTGTGTGACATTTTGTTGTAGCAGTATGGATGGTCCAGGACAAGAAGTTAAACACAAGATCAGCTAGATACATGTTAGTGTTAGAACAGTGGTTTATGCCATTTAGCAACTTTTTGATCTTTGTCACGTAGTTCCATAAGGCTCCATTTCTTTAACCAGTGGGTACTTGGAAGTCTTAGGCAGGAGGATCACAAGTTTGGGGCCAGTGTGGGCTACATGGTAAGTTCCAGGCCATTTTGGGCTACATAGTGAGACCCATCTCAAATGAATGAATGAATGAATCAATCAATCAATCAATCAAAAATCATGAATTATACCTAATCCATGTTATTAATGAAAAAGTTATGCAAGACACATTGTAGAGCACCTGGCACATAGCACATGCTTTATAAATGCCAGCCATTATTCTTAATTTTGTAGAACAGTATGAGACAAAGAGGATCATGGTAATTGGTGGAGGATAAGCATAACTTTATTCCTTTTAAAAGACTAAGGATTTAAAGGGCTGGGATTTAGCTCAGTTGGTAGAGTGCTGCTCTGCAGTCTCTGAGGTCCCAAGTTTGATTCCCAGCACCACAAAAGTGGGAGAAGGACATGGCAATCCACTCCCAAGGCAATCCCAAAACAATCAGTCCCTGAAAACCCTATGAGGGTCGCTATGAGTCGGACATGACTTGACAGCACCTGACAACAACAACAAGGATTTAAGGATTCAAATATACAAGTCAGATAACTTTAACCCAATGGGAATGAAAAGTCCTTTGGGGCCCTTAGCCAGCCCTGATCTAGATCTGAGTCACGGCTCCTCCTTTCTTCTGCTCGGTGGTTAAAGCTGCCACGATGAACCACATATATGGTATATGGGAGTTAAGGAAGGATTCAGGAAGAAGAGTACTGTTTGAAATTCACTTCCACAAACATTTCCCATAGACCAATCTTCAATGGGTCAGTGCTGGACACTAAGAAAACCCAAGGGTGGATGGAGCCCGACCTGCTCTAAATTGAGAGCAGACTCCTGTGGGTGCAGAACACTAAACTGGATGCCCGTAGTGAGGGTGAGTGGGAGGGGAAGGACATGCAAGGTGAGAGGAACTCTTGAATTGGAGCTAGGGAGAGAATACCCCTCAGGAGCCAGCTGAAGAACATTTCAGAGAGGAGAAGCAAGTCCACAATTACAAATGAGCCTCGTGCCAACTGAGGACAAGTGCTGAGCAGTGGTGAGAAAGGGGTAAGTTGAGGGGAGTTATGAAAACTGGTATTTAATGAGATTGGCAGCTCCGACAGCAGTCGAGGTGGGAAGGCAGGCATGCGTACATTTCAGCAGCTGTCATGGTGTCCCACCTCCCAACACCTGTCAGTAGTACCAGTGGTTCCTTTGCTCCTTCTCTGGGGTAAGAACCACCCAGAAATTACAGCTGAAACATGGGATTCTCATATAAGATGCAGCTGCCAATCTAGCATGGATATAGCCATTAGCAAAAGGTAATGACAACCAGTTTTCAAAGACCACTTACCATCTGCCAGGCATGGGTTTTAATGTCTCCATGGCATTCACTAATTTAATCCTCCTAACAAGCCCGTGAAACAGACACTACTCTATTCCCACTATAACATTTTAGAGGAGAGACAGGCACAGAGAGGTTAAGTTAGGAGATGACTTTGAAGAACTTTTTGACAAATATGCCCTGCTATCATTCACAACTCCCTTTCCTGCCCCCAATAGTTATTTTACAGCCAGAGCTGCATGTTAAAATGCAGACTGGCAGGGAGACTTTGTCAAGCTACACAATTTAGGTGAACTTTTGTGCTCCTACTTTTGTTTCTTCTAGCTAGTTGAGATGACAGAGAACAGACTCTATGCTTGACACTGGGAGCATGTCAAGCTGGGCCATGATGTTGACCCTGAAGAGGATTATGAGGTGCCTTGCAGCCAGATTCCTCTTACACTCTTCTATGCCTCCAGTTGGCCTTCTGGCCCATGAGCTCTATCTTTTTTTTTTTTTTTAACCCAACCTCCTTCCACCATGCCCCAAGTGTCTTAATCACACATTGCAATAGCCATGAGGCTCTTACTATGGTCATTAACAATTGCTTGCAATTAAATCTGAATTTGGACACAGCTTGGAAATGGGGCTGGTGATTTTCATAGCACCAGTGAAGTGGAGAAAACTAACCTTCACCCTAAGGGAGATATTAACTGAACCAGTTTCATCAAAATCTGTCTATTCTGTTCTGGTGACACACTTGTTTCAACTGGCTCTAATTGAGCATTTTACCATCAAGAAGCAGCCAACATTGATCTCAGCACACCTCCAAGGTACTTGTAAATGAGTCAAGTGGAGCCCAGGTGCATATGTGCATGTCAAGAGAACAAATGTCTGGATATATAGAGGACCATGTGCTAATAGGGACAATTGTACTGAACTTAAATCCTGGGATGATCAAGCAAGGGTCCTGCAGTCCATCCAGGAACAGCTTCCTCAGACCTTCTCTTGACTGACTGAAATTCTCTTTCTAAATTCTGTAACAGATGGGCAGATCCCCTGCACTTGCAGAAACTCAGCCTCCAGGGCAGCTTTTCTCTACAAGCCAAGTGGTATGATGAATAACAAGTACCACAGAGGCACTAGGGGAGGAGAACCTATAGATGCTTATTTCTTAAGGGCCAGGCTGCCTGCTCCTCTGGCTTGATAAAGCAGCCTCAGGTCCTAGTCTCTTTGTTCCCACTACCCTATGCCCATTTCTGAGTGCTAATTTCCTCTGTGATCCAGGAAGGGTTACAGAAAGCCATTGGTGGGTAAAGGTGCTAACTTAGCCACATGTTTCCAGACCCCAAATGTATTAATTTAACATCTGACTTTGGCTCAGAACAATATGCTGAGGATACCAACATATTTTTGGTGTTCACCAGGTCATGAGCTTTTCAAAGCTTCTCTCTTTCTTCATCATCACTGTGGTCATACTTGTGCCAATTCCTAGTGTCTAGAGGAATACCTACATTTATCTCTTCCTTTTAATATCCTAGAAATCATGCTAAGATGAAAGGGAAATAATACAAAGGAGAATCAGGAAACAGACACATTTCCAAGCAGATGGACTCATATTTTCCACAGGTAGATGCCTATGCCCTTGCTTTCTAACCAATTCACCAGTATGCAGAATAGCCTTAGTTAAGATTAGCCCCAGTGAAGAACACACCATCATGGTGACCCCATGCTCAACTGGCTCATAGCAAGAAATTTAATCCATCTGCCCAATTTGGATTTTCTTGAAAAGCTTATCTGATTCTATTCTAAATCTGAAGAGCTTACCTTTGTATACATTAAATAATTCATATAATTGTATAGAAGTCATGGGATGTCTGTGTTATATTATGTGCCCAGAACTCAAAATGCACCCACTTGGGAACTTAACATGATTTAATGGATAAAAGCCACTATTTACCTGAATCACTTCTCAAATTTTGAAGCTGTGGTAATTTATGCATCCAGACTTTATGTATTATAGGCACACTACATTCACATAGCTGACTTAGATGACTCAACCCATTTTTCAAAATACCCTTTATTTCCCTATGAACCCACAAAAAAGCAAAGAACTTCTGCAAAACTAAACGAAATCAGATCACCAATCCTGCTTGAATATAATCCAGCAAAAGGTAGCTAGGTCCCAGAGGTCACATGGTAGAATTGTCTCAAAGGAATATTAACTAGTCACAATTTTGCTATTATTTATCTGTAGAATATGAAGCAAGTCTTTTAACTTCTTTGACCTTCACTTTCTATACATAATGCTAAAGATTTTTAAAAATTCACCCAGAATTCCTTTATACAAAGATATCCTAAAATATATACAAGAATAAATTCTTTCCAACCTTTTCTCTTGGCAAATTTCTGTATATATCAATATCTTCATGTATACACATACCTATTTCACTGGTTAAATCTTTGGAATAATATTAAATAAAAATGAGATTTAATCCCATACTCTTTTCTAGCCCTAAAATTTCTAACACTCTGGGAATAATGAGGATGAAAAATTGTCCTATTTTTTGTAGGCAGTGAAGTGAAAAGACATGTAGTAGACTTCTATTGACTCAAAACACTTGGGGGTGGGTGCAGTGGGGCACACCTATAATCATAGTGACTTGGGAGGCAGAGGCCCCAGGGTCACAAGTTCAAGGCCAGAGGGAACCTGTGTAAATTACCAAGACTCTATCTCAAAATAAAAACTAAAAAAAAAAAAAGTGGGGGGACTGGGGTGCAGCTCAGTGGTAGAACACTTACAAAGCATGTGTGAAGCCCTGGAATGGGATCAACCTGTAAAAACTGAAAAAAAAAAAAAAAACCCTTGGAGAACAAGCTTTTATGGTTCATTGACTATTCCAGCAGAGCTACCTTAGCCTCATGCACAATCACATTATTCCTTATGTCAAAAAGCCCTTATGGGCTTTTTTATTTTGTTCTCAGGGAATTACTTTTTCAATAGGTAACTAATACTCTGAACAACTCTACGTATAGGAATTTGTCCAATACAATCATAACAAATACACAAAATGATTTAGCTACAAGTATAACAATATTTTTTATAGTATCAAAAACATAGAAACAGTTTAGATGACACTAATAAGAGATTAGTTAATTACATCATCCTATATCTACATAATGAAATATTATTCATAGATATTATACAAAACACTAAGATAAAAAATATGAAACTGATCACTTAACTATATATAGAATTATCTGATATTTGAAAATATGTATAATTATTTTTAAAAAGATTGAAGTATAAACACCAAGATGGTAATGGGTACTTTTGCCTGGGTGGTGGGCTAATGGAAGATTTTTATACTCTTGATTTTGTTTCTGTGCTGTTTTATAGTAAACACGTACATCTTCAGAAATGTTTTTTAAAGTACTGCTGAAAATTAAGAAGAAAGCCCTCAGCAGACAAGGCCACTGGTGTTACTCACAGAAACATAAAGGAAGAATTGAGATGGATATGTCTGGACTGATACCAATCAGAAGCCAATGGCATAGATATGGCAGGGCAAAGATGGAGAAAAATGCTGGCAGTAAAGGTCTGATCAGGGCAACAGTTGCTCTTTCACCTGCCTCTCTCTCCATTTCCTCCTTTTAAATTTGGGTTCAGGAGAAAAAGGACAGCTGCATTATTAATGCATTAATTATGATAATATTCTGTGTGCGACTAATACATGTCAAACCATCCTCATGCCAAATTGAAAACTGACATTTTTGCTTCATGAATATTGCTCCATCAGTGACATTTATTGTACATTCCCAATCTTGCAACAGTGAATGTCAGGTCAACTATCAAGCATTTGCTTTCTTTCCACTTTATTTCCCATTTTAAAGCAGTATGCTGTCACTGTTAATTGGGATGCAAAGTCAGATTGCACTTGGAGAATTTGATCTCTCTTGCATCCTGAACATCTTGCTTTGGTCCTTGGAAAACCATGCTACTCTCGCAGCGGTGGTAGGCACACATGTCTTCTTCTTTACCCTATCTAAACTTTTAATCACCGTTACCACCCCAGCTTGCTCAATCTCTACTGTATATTCTAGTATATAATATACTCATTTTTTAGATTGCCTACCACACTCCACTATAGTCTCTATGGGGATAAAAATTTATGTTTTATCTACTACTTTTGGTCTGCAGCCGTAGCCACATGGCGTTCCATCTCATCAGATCTTAGAAGCTAAGCAGAGTTAGGCCTAGTTAGTACTTGGATGGGAAACCACCTGGGAACACCAGGTGCTATAGGCTTGGGAGAAGGACCCAGCAACCTCCTCCCCAAAATCACCCATTAAAAACCCTATGAATAGTAAAGAAGTACTGACAGGGTTCCACCTGTTATACACAGAGTCACTGTGAACCGGAAACTGACTTGATGGCACCCAACAACAACAAACTACTACTTTATGCCCACCACCTAGAATAATTCTAGCATACAGCAGGTGCTTGTTAAGCATTTATTGAATGAACCACTTTGCATGAGTGAGTTTCTTGAAATCTCCAGAGATGGAATGTTATAAATAAAAATTTTATTCCCCTAAAATCATCTAATAATTTTCTGAATCTAAAGTTAGTAGGGACCCAAAACCAGATTTTTTAAGCTGCATGATTTAAGTATTCATTTTTTATCTTCACTTTCATGTTTATTTCTGATAACTTTGAGTGACACTTCCCTGCTCCTACTATGTGTCTATTATATCACCATCCTGAAATAATTCCTTGTCTACCAATTCCCACCTGCCATGGAAGCGTTCACCAACTTCTATCTACATAGTTCCTAAAGAAACTAATAAGCACTTAATCATAATCTACTCCTATTCCTTACTGTAATAAGGATGGAACAAAGAAGCATAGTCTCTGATGGGAAAAATGTAAAATAGAGGTAAAAGGAAAGAAAAATTCTGGTGTGCTGTTATCTGAAATTTCTGTTGTAATTTCAAACTGGCCATGTCTGACCTTACTCTCTACCTCCCAAATCTTCTTCCCTATTTTTCCTATGAAAATGGCATGTAGCCAATCATATTAATTGCACTGATAAATTTGAGTCATTATTCTTAAATGAAGCAATATTTTATTGATGATCACATTGATTGTAATTCTAGCAAACATGAAAAAGATAAATCATGATTTTTGACCAATAAAGAAATCACAAAAAAATGAAGTGTTGTGTATGTTAAAGAAATAAAGAATGCATGTGCACATGCATGTGTATGTATAAAGATTCAAATCAACACATTTATGTTCAATGAATAAATACAAAATAAAAGTAAACTGAATAAAACAATCCATGGCAAACAATTACTAAGTACCTAAGGCTGAAAGAATTTAAAAACATTCAAGAAGAGAGATGAAATAGCCTGGGTCCCTGGATGCCTGTCCCTATGCCAGAAATTACAGATAAATGGGAAAATATGGCATTCCTTGTTGCTCCCCCCTTGATGGCTAGGAGGTCACATGACACCTTTATACTATTTCAATAAATAGCATTCCTCTTCTCAAAAAGACATGGGAGTTTTAAAACAAGTCTGCATTTATTTTATGTAAAGAACTTTCCTAAGGTCTGGGGGTATAGCTCAGTTGTAGAATATGTACTTAGTATGCACAAGGCCCTGAGGTTAATCCCCAGCATCAGAAATAAAAAGTGTGTAAGAGCTATCATTTATACTGAAAGAATATCTTTCTTGTATTTTGGAGCTAAAATATCCCTTTTAAAACACAGCAGTAATTACAATTGATGAAACAATAAAGAGAAAAGGAGATAATTAGTTAATGCCATACTGGTCCTCATGATTTCTTTTAAAATATTATTTTCAAACCTATAAGTGAGACAAATTACTATTCTAGACTATCCCCATTACAAACAGTGGAATTGTGACCATAAGAAAAGTGATCCACTGCAGAGCTTAGGATATAGGTGTGGTACGCCTATAAACAAGTCCTGATAGATTAAATCATTAATTGCAAAGAAAGAAATTTGGAGAGCATTCAAGAAGCAAAAGCATCCTCTAGGGATCCTGGAAGTCTCTTCAATCTAAAATAGCTATATAGGACTTCTGGACTGGTGTCATCCAAAAGGTTTGATTTTAGACCCATACGCAGAGGCCTTTGGAAACTGAACACAGCAGAGGTTTCCCTATGTAATTGCGGGCTCTGGCATCTTGACACATTAAAGGTGGGCACGCTCTGAGGCTGGGGCCTAGAGGCCATGAGAAGGCCAGCTACCTTTCATGTGCAGATCTCTGACACATAGCAGAACAAGCAAGGGAGCGAAAGCGAGAGTTAGATGAGAGGTGAGCATGCTAGTGAGAAGACAGAATGAGAGAAGGCCCAGCAAAGAAGTGCAGTCAGGCAGGTCCACGGCGTGTCAGCAGAAACACCAGATGGGAACTGTAATTACTTTTTCCCCCAACTCTGTTCCTGTTTTACAAACCAGTACTGACACTAGAACAAAGAGCCTTGAAAAAGCAGGCAGGAGCCAGGTATGTAAATAGCTGGTGCTCTAGATCTACCCAGAGCCTTTTTCAAAGCGTAGACAGGGGTGGCAGCTTCCCGATACACACCCTTCAAGGAGCTAGGGCACCGCTTCAGTACAGTATGTGTTCATTCACGACAAGAAACATTAATTGTGAACCCATCAAGTCACAGGTTTCAGAAAGTGTTAAGTCAATGGGAAGAAGAGAGAAGATTAATAAAAGGCAGCCAAAAACCTACAATATATACCTTGTTTTTGTACAGACTCATCACATAGGTCCACCTGGGTCCTCCAGGAATTTCAAGACTAAGATGCGCATGCCCTTTGTGTTGTGTAAATGTGTGTGTGTGTGTGCGTGTGTGTGTGTAAGAGCCTGTGGAATTTTCTTCTCTATTACGCTACCCCTTTTCTAACAGCAAAATCAAAATAAGTGGTATTTATAAATAGACATTAATATCTGACAGCTAGTAAATGCTCAGCATTTGTTGAGTTGTATAGACTCAGAAGACTATATCCAATCTCTACTCAAATACAATCCTATGCAGTATTCTTGCATCTTGTTTCCCCACCTTGCTTTGGGGCATTCACATTGCCAAAATGGATGCTTTTTCTCCAGACACAAGGAAGGCTGCACACAAAACCATAGAGTCATTTTTGTCTTTTAATCTCATAGAGAAATTCAGGTCTCCAATCATTAAACTTGGTCAATTTTACTTCCTAAATATTTCTTTCTTTCTCCATTCATTTCCACTCTCACCTCCTCATTTGTCACCTTACCTTAAAATCACTCATCCTCCAACCCATACTGCCAATTATCTTTAAAATAATTTATGATTAAACCATGTCCCTATACTAAACACTATCATTGGTCCAACATTATTATTATTTTTGGGGGGTGGTTGAGGAAAGAAAGCGTGTGATGAGAGACCTTGAGAACCATACATAGAAGATGAAAAAGAGAGCAGAAATGCTAGGCTGCTGCCAAGCCAGTAAGGATGGAATTGTAGAAAGAGCCTGATGGGGTCTCCCTGCTGCTTATACTGCCCACTATGTGCCACTGTGCCCAGCAGACTGATATCTTCTCATTGTGTCCTCACATACTGGAAAGAGGGTAAGAGAGCTCTCCGAGGCCCCCTTTTATAAGAGCACAAATCCCATCATGGGAGTTCCATCTTTACAACTTAATTACCACCCATAAGTCCTACCTCCTAAAGCCATCATATTGGGATTTAGAATGTCAAGATGTGAATTTCAGATGGACACATTCTGTCCATTTCACAAATAGAATGGCCCCAATCATTCCACCTAATTATATATACAGCACTCACTCCATACCAGTAGAACACTACATGTGGTGGATAATTCATTTAGTGATCAAAAAACTCTTTGAAATAGGTTCTATCCCATTTTCAGATGAAGAAAGCTACACATACAGAAATGAAGGTCAGGCTCTCATCCATTAGGCCAGTGCACTGCAAATGTGGACCCTGGATATAAGCAGCTCCTAAGTGTTAGACATGCACAGAGGTGGTTATCATTACAGGGCTAATGAAGGAGGGGCCCAGCTAGCTATAGTTTAACAAGCCTTATCAGTGTTTCTTATGCCCACTAAAGTTTGAGAACCCCTAATCTACAGCAGTGTTTCCAGAAATACGGATTCATTTTCCTTCAAGGATACAGCACATTTGTCACATAAATGAACTTTAAAAAGTTGGCTGTTCAGTATTCATTTTAATACATATTCTGTTAAAAACCTGGCTTACACACTGACCCCATGACTTCACAGGCATATTGCTTAAAAAGATGCCAAATCTCCTTCAGGCAAATAAGAGCATCAGTACAAAGAAAACCAATAATCAGTATAAAGGAAACCAATACTGTTGTAGCAAACTATGGTAAAAGTAGTGAACCTGATGTATAAATGACTAAAGCCTAGGATATACTTCACACCTCCAACCCCAAATGTAAATCTGATGTCTTCATCCACTCAGATTGCTTTAACAAAATGCAATACGCTAGGTGATATATAAGCAATAGAAATTTATTTCTCACAATTCTGGAGGCCAGGAAGTTCACCATCAAGGTACCAAGAGATTTGGTATCTGATGAAGGCAAACTTCCTGGTTCATAGACGGTGTCTTCTTGTTGTGTCCTCACATGGGAGATGGAATAAACTCAATCCCCGGGGCCTCTTTTATAAGGGCACTAATCCTAATCATATCCTAAACCCTCCTCATAACACCACCACATTGATGATAAGGTGTCAACAGATGAATTTGGGGGAGACTAAAACATTCTGACCACAGCACAGGAGGGGAAAACATGTGCTTCACTTCTGAGTCCCCTACAGCCTCCATTACGCTCTCCAAAACCTCACCCACCTCACTCCCAAATTTAGCCTATTAATGAAAATTAAGAGAAAAACAGAGGCTTCTTGTCCCATCTTGTCTGATAGGATAAGAGCCCTGAATGACAGGGATGTGAGGGGAGAAAACACTGTGGAATTGGAAAAAGGCTCAGAATTGGGAAGCTATAGACCACAAAGATAATTTCTGCCATGTTCCCAATTATGAGTTCTCTTGTCAGTTACCACTCATCTCTGGGCCAAAGGACCTCTATGCTGGCAAGCTTAAAATGGGAAAGAGCAGTTAGGACTAGCATCATAATTTTTCTACTACTACTAATAGCAATGTTTACCTACTATTATTATTTATAATAAGAAGTTTAACAAGCCCACTACAAACAGGAACCTATTTTCTGCCTGGTACTGTTTACACACATCACTAGGAGACATTTTCTGGCTGGGGGAGCCCCATTAGCACTAACCAAGAGTCTTGGCAGGAGCTTATGGAAAGAAAATAAATCCTTCAAGTAGAACTACTATGTGGTCAGTGAGGTCACAGTTCCTGTCTGGCTGGGCGGCACTCTTGTCTGAAGAGCCAGCGATGACCAGGGTCACCCTGCTGTCACACTGGAGAAAAGGGTCCTTCTGTCTGTCTACCTTGCAAAGCCAGCTGGCCTCAGTCTACTGGAACAGCTAGCTCTGGGGAAACTGTGAAGTAGTAAAGGCCACTTTAATATCTACCTTCCCCCTTGCAGGCCACATTCCTCACACCTATCTGGCTCTACCCATTCTTCTGCTGTCCTGTAGCCACCCAAAACGCCCACTCTGCAAGGACTCCTTTTGAGCCAAGATACTTCTAGGCCCATCCTTCAACAGCCCCCTCCAGACTCAACTTCCCTCTGTTACCTTCCCTTGAGAAAGAATTGTACCTTGCTAACCCAGTATTCATGGGAGAAAGACCTGGAAGCCCACTCCCAAAACAATCCTGAAATAATCAACCATCAAAAACACTATGGAGTTGTTATGAGTTGGACCCAACTCAACAGGCACCTAAAAATAAAAAACCAGCAATCAAGGTCATCAGTAGTGTTTAAGGGAGGGTCTCAATATGCAATGTTCAGCCCAGTTAGGGAGGTGGTAGAAATCACCTCCTCCTACTTAAGGACATTTCCTCTTACGCAGAGAAGCAGAGAACGGTGAAGGATCCAAAGCAATGAATCCCTAGTGGTAGGATTCCAAAGACCTGTGTTCAGCCGAGACCATTCAGGAAATACTTTGGAGAGGGGTGGGGGTGGGGGGTGGCTGCAGAAATCTTGCTGCCCTCTCCCAAGCCAAATCCTACATTTGCCACAGACTGGGACTTGTGCACTGAGGCCGGCTTCCTGGCACAGCTCAGCACATGCCACACTGAGTGATGAGTGAAGCTTTCCTCCCAGCAGAGGGCAGCAGCTGTCAGAGGCTGGAGCACTGGGGTGCAGCCATCTTCAAAGGCAGGCAGGCAGGTGGGGGCTGGGCAAGCACTTCATCATTTGCTATCAGCTGTCACCTCTAGTAGGGTCTGGCTTTCCAGCCAGTGCCCCCATAACCCAGCACTTCCTGGCCTGTCTGCCTCACCCCGAATGACCAGTTTGGAAGGCTCTGGGTTATTAATCTGGCCGAGTGAGCTGCAGCATGCTTAAGCCTTTCCCTTACTCAGTTGCTTGAGGCCACATGGAAAACTTGAAGAAACAGAAAAGGAGAAAAAAGACCCAACAACATTTCAGCCAGAGGTAACTCAGCTTCCTCCCTGTTTACATGAAAACAGGGCTGATGACTTGGACTTAAAGCCACAATTTGTCTCTCCTGGGCTGCAGCCAAGGCCAGCAAAAGGAGAATCTGATTTTCAGAGTGTCCTTTTGGGGGCAACAAGATCCATAGAGGCTCCCAGGATTGCTTTAGTGGGGTGAATGTAATAGAGAAGCTGGACACAGCCAGGTGTGCTGGTGCATGCCTGCGATCTCAGCACTCAGGAAGTGGAGGAAGGGGGAATGCAGTCTTCAAGGGCAGCCTAGGCCTCATAGTAAGACCATATCTCAAAAGAAAAAAAAAATCACCCCCCCCCAAAAAAAAAAAGCCTGGAAAATGGGACACAGTTGATGGTTGATCTTGGTTAAGAAACCAAAAAGGCCACACAGTGGCAGAGCTGTCAGTGAGCGGAGGAAGTAGAAGCCGAGTTCTCTGAAATATTTAAGGGGTAGAATTCGCTGGAATCCACAGTGTTCAAGTCATGCCCGGGGTAAAAGTTTTGTTACACATTTTACCTCCCATCTTATTTGACATAATTGTTAATGCTGAACTCATATGTGATTGCTGGACCATAATCCTTTTTTCAGCTTTCCTCTATCTGTAAGTCAGAGTTTAGGCCACACCAAATCCCACATTCCTCAGCTAGTCTACCATGATGAAGAAAGGTCTCCGTCTATATCTCATGCAGAGCTACATACAAAGTAACCCACCCTCCAATCAATATCAGTTGATGATTACAAGTTGTTGCAAACCTAATTCCTGACATATATAGTGTTTTTCAATATCCAAAGCACATTCACATTATTATTTTGTTGGTACCACATAACAACATTGGAAGGTAGATAGTCATTATTAGATCTACTTTGTAGGTGGAAAAATTGAGGCATAGACAGATTAACTGAGTAGTAAATAGCAAAGACAAAAGTGGATTTTTGTGAGATTCTAGTCTCCTACAGACTTGAACTTCCAAATGCAGCCTAATAGGATAATCCCCTTCACTCCAATGATTGAGATACCTTGATTGTCAAAGTGCTGAATGTGGCCAGGCCTAGATCCTTGCAAAATCCTCTCACACAAAGCAAAGCTCTCTCCAACCCATCAGTTTTAGGAGCAGGTTGGAGAAAGAGCCTTCACTTGTAAAAAATTCAAGTAGTAGTTTTCTATTTACAGGGGAAAATGAAGGACCTCATGTTATACAAGTTTATGCTTTCCAAACGAAGCAGAATGGCAACAAAAGTCACACATCTTAGGATTCTGGCTTGCTTAGTCCATTTAATCAGTGAATATTAAATGAGCACATTCAGTGCTCAAGGAACTATCCTAGACTTAGAAAGACCCAATATAAGCACAGGCCACAGTTACCCCTGCCAATAATATGCTTGCAATCCAGTTGCCTAATAGACAACATATGTTGTTGTTGTTGTTGTTAGGTGCCCTTGAGTTGCACATGACTCATAGGAACCCTCACAGGGTTTTCATTGAATGCTGGTGATAGTGAGTACCTTAGACATCCAGAAAGGGGAGTGGAAATGAGGACTAAGTTTGCCACAGAAGCCTTAACAGAAGAAGTGGGACATAATCTGAGCCCTTTAAGTATGAGCAGGAACCAGAAATATAGAGATCTAATGGAAGGATCCTAAATATGAGAGAGAACATTGACTGAGATATACCCTCCCCCCACCATCCCATATGCCAAGCACTGTGTTAGGCCCACACAAGATTTAGATGGAGGAATGTCCAAAATCTTCTGGGGAGGCAATGAAGACAGCAGCCCAGTGAACAAGTGGATACAAAGATCAGTAGAAGGAGAGCTGAGAAATGCAGACCAGATTGAAGGACCTTCAATACCAGGAAAAGGAACTGAAACTTGATTCCAAGGAAGAAGCATGCACTAAGTAAGTTTCTCAACCATCTGTCTCCAGGAGGTGAGGTTGGTAGTGTTCCATCAAGAGCTAAAAATGCCCAGTGGTGAGGAATAAGTGGTGCCTAGAAAATTACTAGAAAAATAGAGGTTCTCATTTCATGCACACATTCCTCAAAGCAAAGAAAGGAACAGGTAGCAAGTGGAGTAGGAGCCCAGCTATCTCTAGATAGAAAATTACACTTTCTGAAAGGCATTCATGAACCTCCAAGAAAGATGTGGGAGGCCATACTTGACAGAGTCTACTTGGAAGCATGAATAGGAGCAGGGGGACAAAAATGGGTGAAGACAAAAGTCAGTCACTTAAATCAGCCAGTTACTGGCATCAAACCCAAAATTTACCTCTTCTCTCCATGAGTATTGTGTTATTATTATCATAAGGGAGAAACTGCTATTCACTGGGCCTTATTCCTCCTCTGAAATATTTTAAATGCTGCTGTAACAGTAAATATCACCTCTGGCATATTTGTCCTGGAAGAAGAGCTTGATTTGAAATACCTAATTGAAATGTGCTATAGGAGATAAGCAGCTGCAGAGACTGACATTTAAAGGTAGGAGACACCACTGAACACATGAAAGATTACTGTTGCTGCCTCAAAGCCAAAAGCCACTTTCACAGAAGGAAATGTCCTCCAGCTCTGCTGCCATCTCCCAATAGCCCCAGCCCCACACTCCAAACCTGCTGCCAAGGGTTCTAAGCCACCCCTGCTGGCCTTTAGAACTCTGCCCTATTGGCACTGAGAACACAGAAGGGCAGGTAAAAGAGAAGCCTACCATTCTAGTTCTCTTTTGTTCTTATGTACCCATCTCAAAATCCTGGGTCTTATTTCTGAATAAGGCATTTACATGAAGGTAGATGGGTCAAACAGAAAAGACTAGGAAAATACCCATTACTGCCTCTTAATAGGTCTTATTAAAAGGAAGAAGAATAAGGAGGAGGAGGAGGACGAGGAGGACGAGGAGGAGGAGGAGGAGGAGGCTATTTTATGCCACTATAGAAGAAACTTATCAAGAAACCAAAGCACACAGCCTGTGCCTGATGGTCAGCAAGCCCTGTCCAATGATAATTGAATATAATTACTTCTCAAGGGATGGATCTAGATAAGGACTAATACACTTCTTTATTCTCTTTGCCCTGAGCTCCAGAATAGAGACAACTTGCCAATGAATAATTAGACCTAGTGCAATTTAAATTAACTACATTTCACTAAACCTTAACTGCAAAAATGAGAGAAGTATGTGGTAATCCACTGCCCAAACAATCAGCCATTGAAAACTCTAGGAAGGTCACTATGAGTCCTGATTCAAAGGCACCTAACAACATTTCTTCATCGTGTCTCTATTCACATATGTCCCTGGTCCAAACAAGTTCCCTCCCAGGAATCATGATTCCTAACATATGTGCCTTTGTGTAGTTCTATCACCATGAATACAGGCTAGTCCTGTGACTTGCTTTTAATCAAGAGAATAGAGTGGTAGTAATACTGAATAACTCCTAAAACTAGGTCATAAAAAGTCTCAGTTTCTTCCTGTTTTCTAAGAATGTTCTTTCTTGCAATGGCCTCCTTGGAATCCAGCCACCATGCCTCAAACAGCCTAGGCCACATGTAGAGGTCAAGTGGATGTTCTCTCCAGCTGAGGTCTCTCATCAACTGCTAGCCATGTATGAGAATGAGATACCATGGCAGTCCCTGCTCATTAAGAGACTAAATGATGGCAGGTCCAGTTTGTTGTTATTGGGTGCCATGGAGTCGGCTCTGACTCATAGCAACCCTCATTGGCTTTTGGTGGTGAATTGTTTTGGGATTGTTCTTGGGAAGGGATGCCATATCCTTCTCTCATTTTTGTGGTGCTGGGGATCGAACTCAGGGCCTCAGAGAGCACAGAGCCACACTCCACCAATTGAGCTAAACCAAAGGATAGAAAAACAAATAATTGATCACAGCCAACCCACAAATTGTGAGACATTATAAAAAAGAAACTATTGTATTAATCCAACACAACTGATCATTTTTTATGTCACAATAATTATAACAAAAAGTTACTTAAAAGTGGAGTACTGCCAAAACAAAAGGCTAAAATGTATTGCAGTGGCCTGGGGACCCAGCAAAAAGCAGAGATTGAAGCGTGTCAAGAAGTATGTTGGCAAAGGCTGGAAGGACGGTGAGGAAATTATTACTGGAGGCTGGAAAAAAGAGGACAAGTGTTATGAAGTGGCAGGAAGTTTAAGCAAGACTGTCTACAAATAAAATGAAAATTGAAGTATACCCCACAAGCCATTTAAGGCAATTTCCAGGTAGATTATGAAAAAGTGCTAACTAGTTTCTTTTATCTTCTTATAATGAGGTATAAATAGAGCTAAAAAATAAACTGTTCAATTTTCAAACTGAATTTAAAGAAAACAGAGGAGGCAGGACTTGAAGTGTTTAAAACTAGAAGTATTTTTCATCCCCAGGCTTTCCAGTAAATAAAGGGTTCTCAAAATATGAAATGGGTGCATGCTATAGATAAAACTTTCGACCCTCCTATTTTTTTGGGTACTGGGGGGTTAAACCTAGGGCCTTGCACATACTTTGCAAGTGCTCCACCACTGAGCTAAATCCCTAGTCCCTTTTATATTTTATATCTTAGGACAGGGTCTCACTAAGTTACACAGGCTTCTCTGACTTTGAATTCAGGATCCTTCTGCCTCATCTCCCAACTTGCTGGAATTACAGATGTGCACCACCATGCCCAGAAAAATTTAGAACCCTTCTTATAAAATGTAGCCTGTTGGATTATATTCAGATAAAGATATGATAAAAGATACTTTGTTGAGAGCTAAGAAAGATTAAGGTGATGCCTTACAGAATTCCTGAACCAGGAAAATTACTTAGGATATAGAGTCAAATCTTCTTGACACTCTTTGTTAGATAAAATGAATTTTAAGAATGTGGAAGATTTCCCTGTGTTACCAAATTTTATCCTGATTATCTATTGCTTCCCCAAACTATCCCCAAACATTTGTTGTTCTTGTTCCCCAAACATAGTGGTTTCAAACAATGTATTATTTTTCATGGTTTTGTAATTGTCTGGGGTCAACTAGGTGTTTTAATCTCACAGTTTCTCATAGGATTATGATCAGTTGAAGCTGGGCTGATGTAAGAAGAAGCCTCAGCCGGACACGATGTCTAACATGGCCTCTTCATTCACATGCCTGGGGACCTCGTTGGCCTCTCTCCTACTCCCTATTGCCTGTCATCCTCAGTATCTCTCCATTAAGCTAGAGCCTCTCACAACATGGTGATCTTGTGCTTCTTACATGGAAACTGGTTTCTAAGTGTCAAAAAGTAAAAGGTGCCATGCCAGTTAAAGGCTTCTCCTAGAATTGG
Source organism: Pedetes capensis (assembly GCA_007922755.1). Taxonomy (NCBI): domain Eukaryota; kingdom Metazoa; phylum Chordata; class Mammalia; order Rodentia; family Pedetidae; genus Pedetes; species Pedetes capensis. Next base: position 9,280 of record VMDO01010560.1, on the reverse strand, counting down.
TTCAGCAGGAAACAAACATATTGCTCAAAGCTATCATGGGCTTATCGACATCTAAAGGATAGAGAAAGAGATTAAATGTCCTGATCTTGATGAGATAGTATCAAAGATACATTGCTGAGGAGTGCATGGGATGGGAAATATTATTGTGGCCATCTTTGAAAAAATATAATCTACAACTTAGTAATCTTTTTTCTTTAAATTTATATGCCACTTTGGATTGGATAAATCATTATGAGGCACACAATGAGCCAAAATATGGCTCATACTAAGAAGAATAATAAAATGTTAATTGCCAGGATGAAGAATCCAAAGCAATGAAGACCAATAAGTCTTTTGGGCTAAACATAGATGAGACCAGGTATGGTATGCTCGTGGCTGAGTCCTGACTTAAAGAAGGATCAGTGACAAACCAGCGTATGCTCTGGGAAGAGTGTTCAGGGAGGCATGGGATTGGAAATCATCTGTCTTTTATTTTTTATTTTATTGTTACTACTATTTTATTTTTGTGGTACTAGGGGGCTGAACCGAGGGCCTCATGTGTTTTGCAAGTGCTGTACAACTGAACCCTATCCCTAGCCCAATTTTACTTTTTATTTTGAGACAGGGTATCACTATGTCACACAGGCTGCCTCTGGCCTCAAACTTATGATGCTCCTGCCTCTACCTCCTAAAGCACTGGGATCATAGGCGTGTACCACCAAGCCCAGTCACTGGAAATCATATTATCTTAAAAGAAATATGTACTATAAAAACAAAGCCACCCTACTTAACGGAGGTGAGTAGGCAAGATCACATCTTAGCTCCTTAATCTTTCCCCTCTGCATGCTCTGTGGCATGAACCTACAGACTTCCAAGATATATAATTTGAAACCACTGGCTTATGTTCTTTCTAACATACTTACATTTTAAGAATTTTGGTTCTCTTTTTTTCATACATATGCATGTGATATTCATTGGATTTAATCTTCTGATATCTATCAAAGTTTTCACTATTATTTCATGCCCAATATTACTCTGATATATATTACTAATATTCTGTTATTCACAGTCCTCCATTCTCTCTGGGAAGACTGTAGAACTACAGTTCTCTAGCACCTTATAATTAAGCATGATCATGTTAATTGGTTTGGCCAATGAAAGTGATGAAAACATTTAAGAGATAAGGTACATATTTCCTGGTTTTCTTCCTCTACTTTCAAAAATTCTAAAGACTCATATGATGGTCACATCATTAAATATTGGAGCTTCCCATTGTCTAGATCCCTGAATGCCTACCTAAGAACAGTCCCACAGATGTTAGTATTAAACATGGAATATGAGTGAAAAATAAACTATGTTGTTAAAAGACACCAAAATTTGAAAGTTAATTTGTTACTGCAAAATAATCAATCCAAAGCTGACTAATAAAATCACCATGATGTGAAGAAGCCTCCTGAAAAAATATATATCTAGACCAGAGGCAGTTTGTGTAACTTAGCGAGACCCTGTCTCAAAAAGTAAAAAACTGGGTTGAGGGTGCAGTTCAGTGGTCCAGTAGTTGCAGAGCATGGAAGTGTGAGGCCCTGGGTTCAACCCCCAGTACCGCAAAAAGTAAAATATAAATAAATAAATATAATACATACATACTATATATATATACATACACGCACACACACACACACACATACACACATATATATATATATCCCTGAAATGTGCCTATTGTTTTAGGGACCTAGCTCTATAAATGAAGACCTGAAACCTAAATGTAACTATATCTCTATATCTCAGAGTACCTCAGGAAATGATGGGATGAAATTTATAAGAATCATTGATTCTCCTTTAAAGAGAGAAGGGGTAGTAGGGAGCCTCCTCTAGAAAGTTACACAGTCTTTTCCCCTAGACTTCAGTAGGAGTATTCCTAGATCTGCCTGCATTTCAAGCACTTTGATACAATAAAAAAAAAAAAAAATCTCTATAAGGAATCCAAATTCCCCATCCAAAACTTGACTTCAGCTCTTGAACAATAACACAGAGGTGGACATTCAGATCTGGCCCACTTAATAACTCCCATAGCAGGCACTATCCTAGGGCCAGTAAAGGGTCAGCATCTCAGAAGAGCCAGCAAGTAACAAGCCCTGAGAGAAAGGTTACACTTCTGCATCTCCAACAAGGGTTTAATTAGAAACTGTGGCTGTTTGTTAAGTAAATACTCATGCATTGCGAAACACATCATCCACCCTGCACAGAAAGGTTGCGTCCTGTGTCCCTGACTCAGAGGTGCATGCTCGCTTTTCTGGGAACTTTCTTTCCCAGGTACGAGGGAAGACAGCAAGTCAATGATTTTCAGTAGTCAACTGAGGAAAAAACAATCCTATATGTTCACAATCTGATTAATCTTAATGTAAGTAGCTCTGGCTAAAGTAAGGAAAAGTAGTCAAGAAAAGGAAAAATAGACAAATCACCCCCATGCAATAGAAAAGGGTCACTTGTGGCTTTCTGCTCCTAGAGTCAACTGACCCTTTCCAAGTCAATGGCTTCTAACTGGCAGGCAGTACCTTCCAGGAACCACACAAATAAGTACAATAAGAAAACATTTACTAGGGTCTTGCTCCAAACAAAAATTGTAGAGCATACAGAGACTAGGAAGAAAAACACAGTTCAGAAGCCATATGGTGATCACTGGAGACCATTACACAAATAACTACTGCACAGAGCAAAGCAAAATTAATTGTCATAAGAGACTCATATACCAATTGCTAGGAGGATGCAGAGAAAAGCCTGCTGCTCCCTGCATGTGTATCTACTCAACCAGCATTCCATCTAAGCAATGCTGAGCTGCTTTAGTGGCATGCTCAAGCTCAAATAAATTCTCCAAACTTGTGAAAGACCTTTTCTTATGAAATACAGTTTTAGATATCTATAGTAATGATTACACTGGTGAGTAATGCCAAATATTGTCCAGGATGCAAATAGTTTGGAACATTTTCTTGTGCATGACTGGTGGAAGCTGTCAGTACAACCCTTCTGGAAAGCAATTTGGAAATATTTGGAGTAAACATGTATATGCCCTATATCCCAGTAAATAACCCTGGGAATATATTCTCAAGAAATTCTTGCTCAGGGCCATGTACCACACCACTGATAATAGTGGCATTGGAGCAAAGAGCTGCACTACAGGAATACATACAAAGACATGGCTGCATAGAGCAGAATGCCTTGCAGTAGTTACAAAGATCAAAGCGAATGAACACATAGCAATATGAAAAAATTGTATAAGATTGAATTAAGCAAGAAATGAATCAAGATATATAGCACGATATCATTAATATAAATTTTAAGTGCATAACAACAAAACCATATTATCTATCTTACAATGGTATATGCATATTTAAAAATATATTTTAAAAAACTATTGTAATAGATAACCCTGGGGAAAGGAAACAGAAAGTATGATTATGGATAAAGGGGGAAAATTAGTACAGGAGGCAGTCTTTGCACTACTGACAATGGTTTGTTATAAATAGAAAGGTTTATATTCAACTCTCTTGAGGTCAAAAGGAGAAAAATTGCTTCGCTTGATTTGAGCAAAATGTAAGATATGTGTCTGAACCAAATTCATATATAGTGTGGTGTAGAGTTTTGCAAGGACAGGCACTGATGTCAGAAAGGACTTGGCTTTGAATCAGCGCTGTATCACTTATTAGCCATGTCTGCACGGATCAAGAAAAGATAATATATGTAAAGCACTTAGCACCGTGCTGGTACAAAGTAAGCAATGATCAAATGGTAGCTATTCAAAATAGATAATATAATTTGTCATGAGGTGTTTTTTTTTAATCTCCCTTCTACTGTTGTCGACAAACCTTGAAATGTTTTACATGGTAAGAAAATCATCATAAGCTTCTTATTGGCTTATGGTTTATACCCTCCCTATAGCCAGGAGATTCAGAGGCTTTATATATAATTAATCAATAAGAAAAACAGAATGATCAGGAATAAAAACAGGGCAGATGCCCTCTAAAAAAAGCAAAGAAAGTCAATAGCAGCAGGTGTCTGGGCAGGGCTAGTGACTATACCTGGGCCCAGAACATAGCCCAAGAGTCACAGTGATAAAGTAGACAGGGAACTGTATGCACTCAAGAGTTTTCATTTTATGGCAAATAAAGCTGAGAAGATCCTTTGCTCTGTTCATGTACTTTATCCTAGTGTTTTCAGAGTAGGATGAATGAGTAACATGGAAGATAATACCTGCCAGGAGTTTGGCTAGGATACACAATGTCCAACCGGGTGACTTAGCCACTGAGGACAAGACATTAAATAGCAAGGAGGAAGAGGGTTCTGAATTCACACATTTGGGTCTCTTGTTTTCTGACAGTCTTATTAAGCTCAGGAAAGAAACTTGGTGACTTTGAAAGGACAGTTGGTGAACAAGACTGAAGGACAATCTTGCTCACATAATATAGCTGTGAAGCTCCCGAACTCTAGATTCAAACCACCTAGGAGCAAATCATGCTCTACCACTCACTGGCTCTGCAATCATAGCAAAATTAGTTAATTTATCTCTGCTTCAGATTTCTCATCTGTAAAATAGGGATACCCTACATCATAAAGTTGTGAGGATGCAATGAGTTAATATTCTTAAGATGAACATGTGTTAAATAAATGAAAAAATAAATATTAAATGCCTTAGGCAAACCTCTGGCAGGTGCTGGACTGTAGTCAATTCTAACTGAGTGATCTAATAAATATCTAGAGCATAGATACTTTTTGATACTTTACATACCAGCTGTGCAGGAAGCAAAGTTATCTCCTGTGAACACTTAGATGCTGGGCTTGTGTTTTCACAAAATATATATACTTTTACCAGGCACTGGAGGAAGATTTAAAATCATGGCAACAATAATTGTATAGTATCATATTGACTGCACACCATGAGGTTCCTGACTTTGCATCAGGACCTTCATGCATCTTATTTCTCATCCTAAAAACGAGGTAGCTGGTTTTGTTAGACCTATTGTACAGATGAGAACACCAAAATGTGTTCAAGGTCACCCAGCCTGTGAAATGTGGCCCTGCCCCTTCCTTATCCAACTAACAGAGGGAAGAGGAGTTTTAAGATGGGAGCTCTGTAGATGTTTTTCTTATGATCATCGCTAGGGAGAAACTCAGTGATCACAATTCTATTCCTTCAAAATGAACATCAGACATTTGTTAGCACAAAGGAGCTTAAAATTGATTTATTTCTTTTTATCTAGGGCAACCAACATGATAAATGGCATTCACACACAGGGCACACTTCAATGGCCAAGACTCTCCAGAGAGTATGAAAGAATGTAGGTGTGTAGAAATTATGTTATTTTAGCCATTACCCTGAACCTGATTTAATTCAAATTTTTAGTAAATCTTTGGCAAAATTTCAGTATTTGAATTATTATCTAGTGTCATATTCCATGTGACATATCTTACAGCTGATCATGATACATCAATACACCCCAGTACCATAGGTGACATTCAGTGGTTTAAGAAGCACCAGGTAGGTCTATTTCCATGTAAATATCTCCTTTAGAGTCAGTAAAAATGCAGCACCTGCTATTGTGCCTCTTGAGATTTAGTTGAATTTTGAAGGAGTTTGGAATCTTAAGAGCTCAAGATTAAAATGGAAATACCACCTATGTTATTGTTATTTAACATGTCAAAGAATAATTTCTAAATCTTGGCATACATCACAGAATTGTTTGTGTTATGTGCCATTGAGCTGCGTCCAACTCATATTGATCCTCACAGGGTTTTAAATGGCTGATTGTTTTCCAGGATTGCTTCGGTAGTGGATTGCCATGCCCTTCTCCCACTTTTGTGGTGCTGGGGAATCAAACCAAGGGCCTCAGAGAACACAGAGCAGCATTCTACCAACTGAGCTAAACCCAGCATCACAGAACAGATGTCTGAATTAATGGTACCAGAAAGACTGGGGCAAGCTGAAGAATAAAGAAAACAAATGGAAACCTTGACTTTCTTTGGAATTGCCTTGAAAAACGGTCTGTGTCACCTATTACACAGCAGGCTAGGCTAGAGGAGAGTTTTCAGTCAACAGGGGCAGTGCTGGCTTGGCTCCATAAAGGTACACACATGGGAACCTTGACTTTGAAAAGGGAGATTAGAGCTCCTCACACACAGGACCCTAGCCTCACATTTTGATATCATCAAAATTCAGCATCTTTAAGTAACAGCCAATTGTATTACTCATTTTGTTAAAGAGACAACTTCCAAATCTTCCACAAAAGAATAATTAAAGGTATAATTTAGCCTATTCTGGTTTCTTCTTACACAACTTTCTCTCATCTCCATTGCTGTCTTTCTACAATGTTAGAAAAAACACTTTACTTTTTCAAGGATCAGCAACATTATGTCATAGTCCTTACTGCTACTCCATTTTGTGTTTCTAGTTTACCTACCTAATGCATAACTGTTTACAGCCACACCACCCTGGCATTGGATCTCATCAGATCTCGGAGGCTAAGCAGGTTCCAGTCCTGTTTGTCCCTGAATGGGAGACTGCCTGGGAACACCAGGCACTACAGGATTGGGAGAAGGGCCTGGCAGCCCACTCTTGAACCCAACCATTGAAAACCCTATTAGTAGCCCAGAAGCACTGACAATAATGCCAGGCACGGTATAGTGTCAGGCAGTATTTTGTTCTGTTGTACCTAGGGTTGCTAGAAGTCAGACCCCATTCATTGGTACCTAACAACAATAATACATACCTAAGATGCACATATAAAATAAACTGATAATCATATTCCAAGTAAAGGTAGGGGAAATAAAGTTCAACCAGGTAAAATGATTCATCCAAGATCACAGGCGTGGTAAATGTTTTCGTCAAAGGTTCTATCCTCTGAGCCATGTATCTTTGGAGTGGTGCTGCTGTATGGCATTCTCCACTTTCATCTACACCCTATTTCATTAGGAGAGAGAAGATGAAAGCTACTAAGGGATAGTATGAGTATGTTTGCATGGAAACTAATGAATGAACAAACTAAAGGCAGAAGACCTGAGCTCTGGAGCCAATTCTATTCCTTTTTAATTGTCAGCCTTGGGAAAGTCACCAATTTATTACACTACTCCATGTTCCCATTTATTTAAAAATGATATTTAAAACCCTGCCAATATATAAGCACATCACCACAAAACTATAAATGAAAGCTTTTTGAAAGTTGATCCTTGTAGTTCTATGTATTTTGTGCTTAGTGTATACAAAGCATTAGTTCCTACCTCTTTATACTTGTTACCTAATTAGCCCTCACAAATATCCCTTCAAATGGTTGCCATTAGGGTCTCCATTTTACAAACAGGGAAATAGAGACACAGAAATGTCCATGACTTGCCTAAGACAAGTTAAGCCAGTAAGTAGCAGATGAGGGTTAATTAGCTGCCAGGTGGCATCCACAGCCAGTGATCTTGACATCTGTATGCTGTGTAAGAGATATGGAAGGGCAAATGGGTGACTTTTGTAGATGCATGGAAGAATGGATTTGTAGATCTATCAACTAGATAGTTTTTCCCAGAAAATTGAGTTTGTAATTCAAAGTCAGAAAATTGTTGGAAGACATATCCCTGTACAACCCACACAAACACACCTACTGCTTATCTCAGAAAACTGTCCCACAAATGCTAGTCTCAGCACCCTGGCTTGCTCTGTTCAGGCTCCTGCTACCATGAGCACACTGTAGGTAAAGAAAATGAGCCATCTGAGTTGACACCTGAGACCTGAAATCACACAGTAGTGGTGAGAGGTACTCATAGGTGTAGTCTGCTTGGAATGCCGCTGCATAGAAGCTTTATTTATCAAGGTGTATGACAGTTATGAAAATTTCACTTTCTTTTCTTTTACTTTAAAGGCCAAATTCTGGGGCCTCTGACCTGCATTGAGTCCCCCTCAGTGTGCTTACCAGAGCAAATCAAAGACACAGGCAAGATCCAAAAGCCAATTTGGGCCAGAAACAAGCTGTTTTGGGCTGTGTCTCTATGCTGGTGGACTGGAGTGGGCAATAGCAAGCATGTGAAGCCAGAAGGCAAGGATCCCAGCAGAAGGCTCCAGCTCCAGCTTGCCCGCCCACCAGCAACCACACACGCAATGGCACCTCCCCAGTCGTGACTGAAAAGCTAAGTTCAACATATCCTCTTTCCCTGCCTCTGAGCAGCTTGCTCACTTTGGTTGATCTCCTAATGGGTCCTTCATTAATTAGAAGGAGGTGTCAATGTGCCAGCAAAATTAGCTGTTTCAATATATCCCTAAAGTGTGAGTGTTTCAAAGAAAACAAAGGCTTGGTCACTCTTTGGTTATTTTTACTTCCTGCCACCCACCTACCTTTTGGGCAATCTGTTCCAATTAGCATACACCCTTTATCTCTCTCTACACATTCTTCTCTCTCTGCCTTTCTGGTTCTTTTTTTAAAATGTTATACATGTCTTTCCCTTCTCTTTCCAGGGCTGATAAATCACAAGTAGACTGCATTTCTCACTCCCATCCTTTCCACCTTAATGGCTGGCAGACAGTTAATAAACAATCTGCTATGGCACAACTAATGTGGGGGTTATTTGAACCAGAAGTTTAAGGATAAAATTAAGTGGGCAAGGAAGAAAAAGAAGATTTAGATAAATTGGCTGAGGACGGGGGTGGAAATACAGAACATATGCAAGTAAGACTTGTAACAAATCAGCTCTATCCTTAAAGCCTCAGATTTACCAAAATTGGAACTTTGTTACCATGAAATCACAACTGTTCTTCTCCCCAGAGAATGAGTCTGATTGTCAAGTCTACTTTGTAAGAATAACCTCCTTGAATTCTTGCTGATGGAGAAAGAGGCTTTTCCTATAACTTTGAGAGGGGAGGCCGGGACCAGAACCCACCACATGGGGGAGGAACAAGGCTTCTGCAGCTATGATGTGGAGGCAAGCCCAAACTGGGGACCCCTATAAAAAGTGGGCCTGGGAATCAGCAGGGTCCTCAGCATGGCTCACCAGCCAGTGCTTAGGTACTGCAAGGAGCAAAGGAAAATCAATAGCACCAGATCCTCACAGGGACCATCCTCATGGCTTCTCATATTGGCTGCTATCTTTTCTGGATTAGATGCTCAAATCATTATGGTGGAAGTGAATCCAAGACCACTCCCCTACCACCACTTATTTGTACTTATTTGTAATGGGGTAAATGACCTAGACATGTAAATAGTAGCAAAAAATAAGAGGAAGAAGAAGAAGAAGAAGAAGAAGAAGAAGAAGAAGAAGGAGGAGGAGGAGG